>NC_041319.1:7896908-8136978 GCF_004329235.1 Podarcis muralis
GAATGCCACTGAGTGGGCGAGAGAAGCCGCCCTGTAGGAAAACGACAGCGGATTGGGGATTGAGGTTTTGTGGAACGAGTGCTGGTCACAGGAACGAAAGAGACACAACCCCTCTTGCCCCCCTTTCTTTTTCCCCCCCTTCCCTCTACAAAAGTAGCAGGACTTGTTAAAATTCAAAGGAGGGGGCAGAGGGCGCAGCGCCAGGCTTTGGGGGCGGACGAGGAAATTAAAAAAAACAGCTACAACCCTACCAGAACGACGACATTAATCATAATAAAAAGGGTGGTGCCATAGTCATTTCACCAAAGTCTCTTGGAAAAAAGGAACACAACGAAAACAGGTTAAGGGAGGGAGGGGAAAACGACGACGGGTCAGGAATCAGAAGAACAACAATTAGAACCATCGCAATAATTAAAAGGAGAAAAGATAGACGCAACATCCTGTGTTCTTCACCCGGCTTGGGAATTCTATTGTTCTGTGCGTGTGGTCAACTGCGGCTTTCGGAGAAAAGAGCTGCCTGGGCCAAACGCGGCCCGTCGTTGTGAGATTGCGCATGCTTGTGTGCAGGTATCGGTGCGTTTTGTGTCTCTCTACACGTGTGTGTATATGCGATATCTATGTATATACGTGTGCGTGTGTGTCTCTGTGTGTGCGTTTTGCTCGCAATGAAATTGAACAGTCTGCGTTGTTAGATCTCGGTGCCTTACGTCTGCAACTCCTACCCACCTCTCCACTCCTCGCACTGCCACGCCATCCTCTCTGCTTAGAAGTTGGCGGGAGGTTTGTACGCGGAGAGGGGAAGGGGTGTTTGGGAACAGGGAGGCAGTTGTGTAGGGGGCGGTTTCCTCCCCAATCGCCTCTTTCCCCTTGCTCGGGGGGCAGGGGTGGGGGGCAGACCCGAGGAAAACGGCAGCCCGTTTCCCCCCCCCCCCATTCTCCCCGTGCCACTCACGGTTGCCCTCACCAACGCGGAAGATATCGGAGGGTTGCGTGTTTTGCTTCTTCCCTCTCCCCACCCCCGTATGATGTGTGTGTTTATCTATGTATCGGACGCTCGCTCTTTTTTTTTGGTGCTGGTGTAACGAGAAGGCACAGGTGAATGGCGGACGAGGCAAAAGTGGTTTCAAGGGCAGCTATTCGTCCCGCTCAGACTGCAATTCTCAATGCGGCTCGTCAAGGAAAGAAAGAGAGAGAGAGAGAGAGAGAGAGAGAGAGAGCACTCTTTTGACTCCCCACCCGCCTCGGCGACAAGGGTCCCGATCCTGGCATCACAGGCGTTCTTGCAACCCAGTGGGGTGGAAGCAGGGGCCACTGCCAAATGCTTGCCAGTTTCTCTGTCTAAATCAAACTTTCTGAATTAACCCCTACCCCTCCGCCTCTTCCTGGGGTGGGTCAGTGAAAGATCTGCATGCAGAGGCTGACCCCGGGGGACCCGCTATGTCCCAAATCTCCTTTCCCTCTCTGTAGGGCAGGGCCGGCAAGGTTTACCTTGCCTGGGCCGGTTCACTCCAGCAGAGATCCCTCCATGGGCTGGATCGTGCCCTGCAATTTTCAGGCATGCTGCGGCAGACGCGATTTCGCGGGTCTTGCCCCATTGTGCAGGCGTGATTTCCGGCGCCGTGAAAGCAAGTCTCTGTGGTGCGCCAGTTTAGCGCAGCGCGCGGGGACTTGCCGAGCGGGCGGCTCGGTTCGTGGGCCAGTTAAATGATCGCCTTGGGCCTGCTTGTGGCCCACAGACCTTAGTTTGCTGATCCCTGCTGTAGGACCTCCAGCCCACTCCTACCTCTGAGTGGGCTCCCAGATTTGCTCTGGGATCTTGAAGGAATGAGGCATGCAGCAGGAAGAGAAGGGAAAGCTTTTTTGGGGGTGGGGGTGTCGAGAGAGCGGCTCTCTCCCCTGGAAAACTGCTACGCCCTCAGCTGAGTCAGGCTGTGAGCCAGGCTGGCATACCACAACACACACGTACAGACACAGACGGCCGTGCGAAACACTGACTTGAACGGTCTCCTACGTCCTGTTTCACATCCGAGGGCTCTGGACTGCAGGACGGGGAAGTGAGCTGCAGTGGATTAAGCCTGGCTTGGGACCGGGTCTAAAACCCAATTAAAAAAAAAAAAAAACAGACACAAAACTCCTAAAAGTTGTGGTTAAAAGTAACGGCGTCAAGGGCTAAGCAACTGATTGCCAGGGGGATTTTAAAAGAAAAAAGAAAGGACAGAAGGAAAAGAGAAAAGAGGTTTTTTGTTTTTAAATGGAGACTACTGGGAAAATTTCCACCACACGGGCTTTCAACTAGGCGGCCGCCAGCATTCCTGTGGGAAAAGGGTTCCTGTGATTTAAGAATGGTGTCGATGGGGGGGAATCCCAGCTAGTGAGAGCTTCCCCAAGCTCGGTCAAGGGTTGGAGAAGCTGCAGCCTGCACAATTTCCTGCTTTTCTGGGTAATAATAAAGATGCGCAGAAGGAGCCCCCTCCTCTCCTAAAGATGTAAGAGCAAACCCTACTTATGGAGCGCCAGCCTAACACTCATCGGCTGGCGCTTTTATACCAAAAGAGGTATAACAGAGGTAAGGCAATTCATCTTAGGCGAGACGTTTCCTAGTGCAGGAATTATGGCAAGGTTTTCGAGTTACGCAGACGTCTTCCTCTTTGGGCAGTAATGGAAAAGTAGTTCATTTTTAAGCGCGAAAACACGGGAAACAATTGGCGTGGCGAATAGCGAGCGTTCGCTGCGCTTTTAAGTCACGGGGTTTTGGCGAAGTGCTTACACAAGAACTTCATGCCTTAGTTTTATTTCTTCGGCAGCAGCCAAGAATGACCAACCTTTCCATGCTGACAGCGCCATGATGCAACTAAGCTAAAATCCATAGGCATGCCTAACCCAGAAGCAAAAGTAAGCCCAGTGAGCACCATGGGGGCTTACTTCTGAGTAAACGTGCAAGATCAGGCTGTTTTTTTTAAAAAAGCGAGAGTGAAGGGTGGAATCTCAGTCCTGTACACAGCTACTCAGAAGTTAAGTCTCAACGTGTAAACGCGTTCAGGATCAGGGGCAAAAAAACACGAGAAAGAGGGAGGTTTCCTCTTTCAAATGTCCTTTTTCCACCCTGTTTTAAGTAGAACTTATTGGCAAAAATGCCATTTCCTGGCAACCTATATTTAGGCTGATTGCAGTTCAAATTTACTTTGTTTAAGAGCCAGTGTGATCTTTGTGGCGAGTTCCCAATCCTAATTTTTTAAAAAATAGGTCAGCCTCCCCACCCCATTTCAAATTGAGGAACTTTCTAAAGATTGTCTTTAAAAGTTTCAAGATTGTGAAAGCAACATCTAGGCTCCTTAAACTTTCCGTTTAGAATTTCGAAATCACCATCCACTGCCCAGCTACCTGTGGCTATTGTTAGGTTAAAAACCTAACCTTTTTCGGTGCCAAGGTTTGTGAGAGTGGGGTGGGGGATGGGGAGGGGAGTGGCCTGCACATATCTCACCCATTTTTAGGATTCAAGAAACTTCCCCCCCACCCAAAAAGCAACCCAACCACCCCTAGGTAGTGACAAAGTGCGGGGGGGGGGGAAGGAGGAAGGACTTATTAAAAATTAGAAATATATCTGGTGAGGCAGGAGCAAGATATAGAATCCCATCTCTTTTTTGGAAAAAAAAGGTTTTTTGTTTGTTTTTAAAAAGAAAATATTTCTCTGCTCCCTGTACAATACGTTCAAGTTTTTAGACCTTTTAAAACTTGTGGTCGCTTGACCACCAGAAACATTTCGGCCTCTTTTTATAAGCGTAAACAGACCGTAAAAGCGGGTCAAAAATTCGGCCAGAGCACCATGGTTCCCTTCCTCTCCTCTGGGAGAAATCCATTTCCATCTCTTTTAAGTTTTGGGCCACTTCCGGGGGAAAAAACCAGTCCGGACGACTGGGAACAAGGGGGCCAGGGGTGCTTGAATAACACCCAAAACTTTCTTCCCCAGAAGTGCTCCCGGATCTCATTCACAAGGCAAGAGCTATGGGGAGGTAAATGAGTATGGCGCTGTCGCCAAAGAGGCTCCCCTGAAGGATTCTGGGACGTCAGAGAGGCAAGAACAGTGATTCAGCCTCTCCCTCCCTAAGTCTTGGCGGTGCAAGACCAAGCCCAGTGCCGCCCAACCCTAAAGTTTGCCTCGTGTTTGGGTGGTCCCAGTTCCTTCTGGAATGGGTGAACTGGTGTTGGAAGCCAGCAGGAGGGTCACAGCGGAGGGGCGGCTTCCTTCCCATTCAGGCGTCGCCCTGCCTCCCTCATTTCTCAGGGGAGAGCGACACCCCCGTCTCCAACCCTGACCATCCCTTCGCCCCGACTCTCCTCTCAATTTGGGGGATTTGACAGAACGGAGTCTTCCCGCGTGAATATGGGCCCCCCAAACTCCTTTCCTTCCACTCCACTTCTGCTTCCCATCTCAGGAAAAGAAGATACATAAGCACCAATATTTGGGGAGGGGGAGCTGGTTTGTAGTGGGGGGGGGACAGTCCTATGAACGCAGGCTCCTAAATTCGGCTAAGCCTTCCTCCCTCGCCGTCTCCGGAGGGGAGAGGCTGCCCGATGAGGACAGGACTGAGGTAGGAAGAGTTCAAAGGACGCCGGCGGAGATTTGGGGGTGGGAGGAGGTAAAGAGAGAGAGAGAGAGGAGGGCGTTTGGGTGGGGTGGGGCGGTTGGAAGAGGAGGAGGGGAGGGAAAGGAGGGCCCCCCCTCCCCTCCTCTGCCTCTCATGGGTGATTTTGGGTGGGGTTTGGTTCTGCTTTCGTCCCATCTGCGGAGAAGGAGTGTGGCGTGAAGGTTTTGCGGCGACGGCGACGGGGGGCCACCACCTCAGGTGGCCTGGTCCAGTTCCACCAGCAGCTCCTCCCCCAGCTGGAAATGCTGCCCGCTCTGCACGGAGGCCTCGTCCTCGCCGTCAAACAGGGCCAGCTGAGAGAGGGCTGGTCCGTCCACCACAAATGGCAACATGTCCCCCAGGAGGCCTAGAGAGAAAGGAGGGAGACCCAGGCGGGGAGAGAGAAAAGGCCAGGAGTCAAGAGAGCGATTTTTGTCTGTTTGGGAGGCACCCAGCCCACGCGCCCCCCTCAGCGCAAGGGTATCCGGTCACCAAACTCCTCTCCCCTTCCCAAATCTGCTCTGGAGGGTTGGAGGAACCCCAAGAACAGATTTAGGGGGGCATGAGGGGGGAGGAGAAGAGAGAAAGCCACGATGTGCAAGCGGAAATCCTAGTGATGATACAACCCATTGCTGTTTTTTTAAAAAAGATGGGGTCTTCAGAAGGTATTGGGGTGCTGACTTGAATGAAATAATAATAATAATAATAATAATAAATTTTATTTATATCCCACCCTCCCCAGCCGAAGCCGGGCTCAGGGCGGCTAACAACAATAAAATAGTACAACATTCTAAAATCATTTCATTATAAAATTAATTCAACTCAAATTGATGGCAACCGTTAGGCTAAAGTTCTGTGAAGATTGCCAAAGGAGGGAGTCAGGCTGTGCCCTGACCAAAGGCCTGGTGGAACAGCTCTGTCTTGCAGGCCCTGCGGAAAGATGTCAAGTCCCGCAGGGCCATAGTCCCTTGTGACAGAGCGTTCCACCAGATCGGGGCCACAGCCGAAAAAGCCCTGCCTCTGGTTGAGGCCAACCTAACCTCTCTGTGGCCCGGGACCTTCAGGATGTTTTTATTTGAAGATTGTAAGTTCCTCTGTGGGACATACATATTGGGGGGCCCTAGTAAGCGCCACCCACATAATCGACTGCAGGATGTGGCGTGCGCCCATCATTTGAATGGCAGTGCCCGTCAACTTTGGGAGAGCCCGGCCCCCCTCAAATATTTTATTGCTTCACCCCATCAGAACTACACAATACTCACCCATCGGCTCCTCCAGCGACAGAAGCTTCTTGCCCAGGGACACACTGCCCCCGAAACCCCGCTCGGACCTGGCATCCAAACATTCTTCCACACTCAGCAGGAAACCCTGGGGGAGGGGGGCACAGGAAGCTTAGGTCAAGCCAGGCCACTGCTCCATCTGGGTCGGCCGTCCGCCTGCCGACCACATGGTGTTACCGTGGCATCGTGTAAAAAGTGCTTTGAAATCCCAGAGTTGGGTCTTCAAAGCACCTTGAAAAGGAACGGTTCCTCCCCCAACTTTCACAGAGGGGTCCATGAATCCCCTTGCTGAATCAGTGGTGTAAAAATCCTCTGTTTCAGCTGGAGGTTCTGATGCACCCCTGATTTTGAGAGGAGTGTGTCTCAGAATTGCATGCACAAAGGGAGTATTTTCCCAACCCCATCTACTTAACAAAGGATCCTATACAGCTGATAAACGAGGGTCAAATCCTGCTCGGTCTGACTGCGCGCTGCCGTTCACTGCTGGGACCAGAGGCCTGCAGCCAACACAGGATTTAACCCTGCCGTAACACCTAATGGAGGGGACGCGGGTGGCGCTGTGGGTTAAACCACAGAGCCTAGGACTTGCCGATCGGAAGGTTGGCGGTTCGAATCCCCGCGACGGGGTGAGCTCCCGTTGCTTGGTCCCTGCTCCTGCCAACCTAGCAGCTTGAAAGCACGTCAAAGTGCAAGTAGATAAATAGGTACCACTCCAGGAGGAAGGTAAACGGTGTTTCCGTGCGCTGCTCTGGTTCGCCAGAAGTGGCTTAGTCATGCTGGCCAAATGACCCGGAAGCTGTACGCCGGCTCCCTCGGCCAATAAAGTGAGATGAGCGCCGCAACCCCAAAGTCGGCCACGACTGGACCTAATGGTCAGGGGTCCCTTTACCTTTTAACACCTAATGGACAACGTCAAAAGTGACTCTTCCGGGGTTTCAGGCAGTGGATCTCTCCCGGCCCCACCTGCAGAGGCCAGGGGTTGAACCAAGCACCTTCTGCATGCCAAGCATACGCCCTGCCACCCAGCCACAGAAAGGAAAGAGATTCCTCGCAAGGGAGCCTCCTGTGATCTGGGCAGGAGGGAGCTTTGGCAGAAATGGATTGGAAGAGGCGTCCCTCCCTCCTATGGACGGGTAATTTCAGCACCTACCAGGCTAAGGGAGGGCATCAGGAAGCCATCGGGCTCCAGGCCACGGGTGCGCTTAGGGAGCCCTGCCTCCAGGAAGACATCTCTCTCTTCCTCCACGCTCAGCTCCCGGGCCCTGTTGGGTGAACGGCGGAAGGAGGTGGGAGAAAGAAGATGATATGAAATGATGCCCAGACAATGTTACCTATGTGTTTATTCATTCATACCCCACCTTTCCCCCTTGTAGAATTTTAATCATAACCTTGCTAGCGTGTGAAATGATTGCAATTGTGCGGTAGTTGGAGCATTTTTTGGCACTGCCCTTCTTTGGGATTGGGATGTAGACTGATCTTCTCCAATCCTCTGGCCATTGCTGAGTTTTCCAAACTTGCTGGCATATTGAGTGTAGCAACTTAACAGCATCATCTTTTAAAATTTTAAATAGTTCAGCTGGAATACCATCACTTCCACTGGCCTTGTTATTAGCAGTGCTTTCTAAGGCCCATTTGACTTCACTCTCCAGGATGAAAAAGACCCTGATGTTGGGAAAGATGGAGGGCACAAGGAGAAGGGGATGACAGAGGACGAGATGGTTGGACAGTGTTCTCGAAGCTACCAGCATGAGTTTGACCAAACTGCGGGAGGCAGTGGAAGACAGGAGTGCCTGGCGTGCTCTGGTCCAGGGGGTCACGAAGAGTCGGACACGACTAAATGACTAAACAACAACCCCACCTTTTTCCCTGGCGGAACTCAAGGTGGCTCACAGATAAAAATAGGATGTAGCGCGGGCACAAAGAACAGGACTTTAAAACTATAATCCAACATCCTCCCCCCCCCTTTTTACTTAATTTTTAAATTATGTACAAACGAGGTGGTCAGTTAAGTATTAATGCTAAAACACTGCCAGAAACTGAGGCTACATTTAAAGCACGATGACACCACTCCTAAACAGGCATGGCTTTCCCCCAAAGAATTCTGGGAGCTGTAGTTTGTTAAGGATGCGGGAAATCCCATTTGGATTGAGTTTACGCAGAATGTATTAGGTTACCAACAATTATGTGTGCATTAGAATGATACGAATATACACATCTGTATATTTACACATGGTAATGTATTTTTCTTTCATTCTCATTTTTTTCTTTCTCCCCCCCCTATCTTTTCATAAATGAAATTCTCTTAATAAACTAAAAAAGATTTTTTTAAAAGAAGGGGGGGGATGCGGAAAGTTGTCAAAGTTTTTTAACGATCAACCTCTCTTCATAGTGAACTCTAGTTCTGAGAGTGGAATAAGGGTGTCGGTTTTATTATTTCTGCTCCCAATTTACCATTTCACTTGCAAGCCGCCCCGGGGGGGGGACAGGGGGAAGCATATCACTTTTTATTTAAAAATTGCTATATAAAAGCCAACCCTCCCTTTACCTCATGGGTAGGCAAACTATGGCCCGTGGGTCGGATGTGGCCCAATCGCCTTCTCAATCCGGCCCACGGATGGTCCGGGAATCAGCATGTTTTACATGAGTAGAAAGTGTCCTTTTATTTAAAATGCCTCTCTGGGTTATTTGTGGGGCCTGCGTGCTGTTTTTGCATGAGTAGAAAGTGTGTTTTTATTTAAAATGCCTCTCTGGGTTATTTGTGGGGCCTGCGTGCTGTTTTTGCATGAATAGAACGTGTCCTTTTATTTAAAATGAATTTCTGGGTTATTTGTGGGGCCTGCCTGGTGTTTTTGCACGAGTAAAATGTGCGCTTTTATTTCAAATGCATCTCTGGGTTATTTGTGGGGCATAGCAATTCATTCATACCCCCCCCAAATATAGTCCAGCCCCCCACAAGGTCTAAGGGACAGTGGACTGGCCCCCTGCTGAAAACATTTGCTGACCCCTGCCTTACCTCTTCCTCCCACCCACGGAGGCGGCCTGGCCATTTTGACCGCTCCCATCCTGCACGGCCTGGATCTTGACGGACGCAACCATCTCCACCACTTGCTCTGCCCCGCATGGGGGGCTCCCTGGGGGCTGGGCAGGGCGGGGGTGGCTCAGGCTGGTGTCGCTGCCCCAGCGGGGGAGAGTGGTCTGCTCGGGCGGGCGGGGGGAGACTCCGTGGAAGCTTCTGGAGCGAGGCCGCGGGGGCGGCGAGGTTGGCCGGGTCCCCGGCCCTGGACGCCGCCCCGTTTCTCGGCCAGCCAGGGCGGGTGGTCGGTGCTGCTGAGCTGGAAATCGTCGTCCATCGAGATGTACGGGGCCAGCATCTCCAGGTCCAGGCCTTCGTAGTCCTGCAGGGGGCGGCAGAGAGCTGTCAGCGACAATGGGGACGTTTGCGGGGGGGGGGGAAAGCTCGGGAGAGGCTTGCGGAAATTCACATTCTCAAGAGGCAAAATGTCCTTTGATGAGCTCCCAGCTTCGCCGGCAGACAAGTGTCAGGCTTACTTGGCGATAGGCAGACACAGCTATGCCAAGGGCACTGCGGGAAGTTTAATGGTGGCTAGACCAAGGCTGTCCATTGCTGCTCATGACACCAGATAATAATAAAATAATACCAATAGAAAACTCAGGGAAAGCATCAGTGGGGACCAGAGACTTCATCAGCTTGTCAAGGATGCCAAATGATGGTGCCGGCCTCATAGATTCCATTTTTTAAAAGAAAACACAACATTCCTAAATTGACAGGTACTATAGAATTTAGGGGAGCAGGGAGAACAAATATTCTAAAAAATAAAATTAGTGTTTTTTTTAAATAATTGTTTAGGGATACAGTCATACCTCGGGTTGAATACGCTTCATGTTGAGCGCGTTCGAGTTGCGCTCCGCGGCAACCCGGAAGTAACGGAGCACGTTACTTCTGGGCTTCGCCTCCCGTGCATGCGCAGACCTCAAAGTGACGTCACGTGCATGAACAGAAGCGGCGAAAAGCGACGCGTGTGCGCACAGACGTGCCGTCGCTGGTTACGTTTGCTTCTGGATGCGAACGGGGCTCCGGAACAGATCCCGTTCGCATCACAAGGTACCACTGTAATTTTGCAAGGAAAAAATTATTTTGTACAGTACAGTCATACCTCGTGTTAAGTTGGGTTCATGCGTCTTTTCAGCTTGCAAACGCAGCATACCCAGAAGTGTACACTTCCAGGTTTCGCCGCGCATGCGTGCGCAGAAGCGTTCTGCATACTTTGCACATGCACAGAAGCGCTCTATCGCGCCGCATGTGTGCGCAGAAGCGGCACTCTAGTTACAGACTTTTTGGAGTGCAAACGGCACCCCGGAACCGATCAAGTCCGTAACTAGAGGTACCACTGTACATAAAAATTGTACAGATTTTATATTTGCTATATTGCATTTGTTTTTTGTAAGCAGCTTAGAGACTTTGTAATTGTTAAGAGGGATATAAATATATGAGCTATTTATTTTATTTTTTTAAGTAAATCCTGTGACACCATTAAAGGCCAACTGGTTGAGGCGGCAAAGCTCTGTGCCAACCTTCGCCATCCTGATGCCCTCCAGTTGTTTTGGACTACAACTCCCATCAGCCCTCAGCTGACCTAAAGCATGGCTTCCGTGTCAGTGAATGAACCGCACCTCTTCTCCATCTGTCTCCTCAAGAGGAGGAGAGTTTCCCTTTCAAGTGCAAACTTGGGGAACTGAAATCCATGCTAATTCGAGTTAGTGAAAACAAACTAGGGTAATCAAACCGTAAGATGGTATCTTGGGTTTGTTTCCTCCCACTAAATCACAGTTCCCCGAGTTCATACATAGCAGAAAGCTGTGGTTTTCGTCAGAAGTGGAACCAGAAGTTTTCACAACCCTTGCTGGGCATGTTTAGCCTGGAGAAGAGGAGGTTAAGGGGTGATACGATAGCCATGTTCAAATATATAAAAGGATGTCACATAGAGGAGGGAGAAAGGTTGTTTTCTGCTGCTCTAGAGAAGCGGACACGGAGCAATGGATCCAAACTACAAGAAAGAAGATTCCACCTAAACATTAGGAAGAACTTCCTGACAGTAAGAGCTGTTCGACAGTGGAATTTGCTGCCAAGGAGTGTGGTGGAGTCTCCTTCTTTGGAGGTCTTTAAGCAGAGGCTTGACAACCATAGGTCAGGAGTGCTCTGATGGTGTTTCCTGCTTGGCAGGGGGTTGGACTCGATGGCCCTTGTGGTCTCTTCCAACTCTATGATTCTATGATTCTCTCGCTCACGAAGGAAGGAGAGGGAAGGGGCACAGAACAAGTACGAGGTGCCAGCTCCCACCAGCATAGCGAGCAGTCAGGAATGATGAGAGCTGCAGCCCAATATCACTGGCACCCATCTAAGTCATTATTTAAGTCACCTGGGCATAAACAAAGCCATTTCTATGTTTGGCGCACATGCTGTTGGCACTGAACCAATGCTGAAAGACAGTATTTTTCGCTCTATAGGACGCACCGGGGGAGAACAGGGAAAATTTTTTTTTCTTGTTCTCCTCCTCTAAAACAAGGTGCGTTCAAGGTGCATTCACCCAAAGCCTCCGGAGCGCAGTGGGAGTTCCCACTGCACTCTGGAGGCTTCAGGCGGCTACCTTGGAAGCCTGGAGAGCAAGAGGGGTCGGTGCGCACTGACCCCTCTCGCTCTCCAGGCTTCAGTGAAGGTAACCCAAAGCCCACTGCCAGCCTCAAAGACCAGGTCGGGGAGCAGTGCAAGGCGGTACGGCGCTTCCCGTTGCCCCCCGAGCTTGTGGGGCTGGCGGTGGGGGGAAGCGCTGCTTTCCCCACCGCCAGCCTCAAAGACCCTGAAGCCTTTGGAGCGCAGCGCAAGTTCCCGCTGCACTCCAAAGGCTTCAGGGACAGCCTTTGGAGCCTCCACACGGCAGCGGGGTGCAGGCACCCTGCGGAGGCTTTGCGCAGCCACCCCCAAGCTAGAACAGCAAGACGGAGCGCTCCGCAGTGCTCCGTGTGATGGGATGATGAGCTGCTTGTGCGTAAAATCCAAATCCCTCAGAGTTTGCTCAAGTCCGCAAACCTCTGTCTGTAACGGAGCCCCTTAAGCATGGCTCCGTCAGTCGCTGGCAGATTCCGAAAGTGGTTGCTTTCGAAATCTCTTCCAACATAAAAGCTCCTTAACGGAAACACGTCTTCTGGACTCTCTGCGTGACAGTTTCCGGCGAGGGGTGGGTGTCCCTACAGGAGGTCCTGAAACCTCCCCACTACCCTCGCTGGAAGTCTCCCTGAGCCATCCCTCCTGCTCACTTTCCCTCGGATCACCTCTTCTCCCCCTGCTGGTTCCCTCTTCCGCTGCTGAGTCTCTCCCAACCTGTGTGAGCCCTCCCACCTCCCTTCCTTCCGATGGCAGTTCCCTGACACTCCGTCTCGCTGTTCTGGCTTGGGGACAGCCTTTGGAGCCTCTACAGGGCAGCGGGGTGCAGGCACCCTGCGGAGGCTTTGCGCAGGCATCCCCAAGCTATAACAGCTGTCCCTGAAGCCTTTGGAGCGCAGAGGGAACTTGCACTGCGCTCCAAAGGCTCCGCAGCACTCCGTCTCCCTGTTCTGGGCTTTGGGCTTAGCCGCGCAGCCTGCATTCGCTCATAGGACGCACACACATTTCCCCTTAATTTTTGGAGGGGAAAAAGTGCATCCTATAGAGCGAAAAATATGGTGCTTGAAGCATGTGCCACTCGGGACCCTGCGTACCTTGAATGTGACTTCCGCTAACTGTGTACATGTGGCTTTTTCTTCTTGTTGCTTCGCAGCAACTGCTTTATCGTATTGGCTACTGGAAGCCTGCTCCCTCCCTGATGACGTAAGGCTCCCACTCTGGCTTGTGACATTTCAATAACTTTAAGGGCTAGAAACCTGGCTTGTAAAAACAAAATGAACGCTGGCATTTGAAGCTCAGTGAGTTAAGTACCAAACTGAATGAACATGCATGGGAATGGACCTGAGTACTCAGTTGGTCACCGTTGAGGGGCCTGGTAGGAATTTTTCCACTGGGCAAATTGGCACCAGCCACTTGGTTTTCGCCTACCTCGTAGCAAATCGTCACAACTTTCTTGGTATTGGTGTTAGGCATTGGTATTGTTCTGTAGACGGAAGAGGGGAGGTGGCGCCATCACCTGCCCCGCATATTGAAGGGTAGTCCGATAAAGGATTCCGGGGGCGTGGCCCTGTCCGAAGCCTGGGGAGGTGAGGGCCTAAGGCACGCCCCCTATCGGTGACCCCGGAGGAATTCCTAGTTGATGTGCATCAGCAGGACTCCCCCTACTGGTGGTTAACCCTTCCCAGACTTCAAGCGGATGGGCTGAAGTCGGATATAGTCGGTTAGGACCAATGCCTAAGCCAAACCGCTCACCACCTAATCAATAAATTTGTGGCCTTATTAGCCATTAACCTTAATAATTTTGTTCATGTGTCATTATTTCCACGGGGGGTGGGGAACTCGCCACGCAATGGAACTGAGCACTCTCTGTCCGAGGCTGGGAGCTCCCAAAGCAGAGGAGGAGTTTGGATTTGATATCCCGCTTTATCACTACCCGAAGGAGTCTCAAAGCGGCTAACATTCTCCTTTCCCTTCCTCCCCCACAACAAACACTCTGTGAGGTGAGTGGGGCTGAGAGACTTTCAGAGAAGAGTGCCTGGCCCCAAGGTCACCCAGCGACGCTGCATGTGGAGGAGCGGAGATGCGAACCGGTTCCCCAGATTACGAGTCCACCGCTCTTAACCAGTACCACCACACTGGCTCTTCCTCAGAGAGCCTTCCCTGCCCAATGATACCTGCAGGGCCGTCTCCACTGACTGAGTCTCCTTGCTGAAGCGAATAGCTTCTGCACGTTCTCCATGTCAAAAAGCAGCTCTTCTGGCAGCTCGACCTGGAGGGGGAAACAAAAGCAAAACATGGGCGAAGATGCTCTCGCTTTGCCAATGTTTCTAGGATCAAGCCCCCAACAGTTCCAAGTGCGGATCTCAAACAGAGTAGAGTCTCATTTCTTATAAGGGAAACCTGATCTGTTGTCATCCCATCCGTCTTGAGACACACAATGCAGTGTGCCTCTGGGGGTGAAGTCACAGCGCAGGGTTTCTCCCGGAAGCCAGGGCAGGCTGTCTGGAGATCCTGGACTGCCCAGATGACAAGACCCTCCTCTCGGCCTAGCTGGGTTGGTCCAAAGCAGCGGTGCTCAACCTGTGGGCCCCCAGATTGTGTTGGACTACAACTCCCATCATCCCTGAGCTCTGGCCTTGCTAGCTAGGGTGATGGGAGTTGTAGTTCAACAACATCTGGGGACCCACAGGTTGAAAAGGCTGGTCCAAAGGAATGGGGAGCAAGGCATTTTCACCAGTTTTGGCTACAGGAGTTACCGGAAAGAGGCGTACAAGGCACCCTCCAACCATCTTAGGGACTCTGGAAACCTGATCACAAGGTTAGGAATGACTGTGGGCGCTCTGCTTACAGGGACCGGTTGGCCACTGCAAGAACAGGATGCTGGTCTAAAAGGACTTTTGGTCTGATCCTGTCAGGGACCGGACTGAGGACGAATGGTGGCGATCGCCTCCCCCTTCTCCTGTACCTTCCGAGAAGAGAAGGGCAGGATAGATTTACAACGTGGTTTGCAGAGGGTCACAGCTCGGAGAGGAAGAGGGGCAAAGCTGGGAAATGGAGGAGCAGAGCATCCCAGACCCCGCTTCTCCCAGAAACCGGCGAGCAGTGAAAGTAGGAGAGCAAAGAGCGAAGAGGCAATTGGCCCTAAGCAGCCACCATAAGCGGGGTGGTGCTGTTGATGACTGAGAAGGAAGGGCAGAGGAGATAACTCGGACCAACGCCATTACCCCAAGAGGCAGTATTTCTACGCCTCTCTCTGTAACTATTGAATAAAAGATACTGCTAAGAGCTTCTTGTCTTTCCATTACTGGCAGCAGGCTTGAGGGAGGGTGATCTGATTCCCTGAAGCCTGACAGGTCCAGGCCCATTCCGACGTTCTTAAATGCACAGGCCTGGTCACCCTTGTCATTTGCGCAGTGATACATCCCCATTAGGGAAGCGGGTGGCGCTGTGCGTTAAAACACAGAGCCTAGGACTTGCCGATTAGAAGGTCGCGGTTCGAATCCCCACAACAGGGTGAGCTCCCGTTGCTCGGTCCCTGCTCCTGCCAACCTAGCAGTTCGAAAGCACATCAAAGTGCAAGTAGATAAATAGGTACCGCTCCGGCGGAAGGTAAACAGCATTTCCGTGCGCTGCTCTGGTTCGCCAGAAGTGGCTTAGTCACATGACCCAGAAGCTGTACGCCGGCTCCCTCGGCCAATAAAGCAAGATGAGCGCTGCAACCCCAGAGTCGGCCACGACTGGACCTAATGGTCAAGGGTCCCTTTACCTTTATATCCCCATTCCTTCACCAAATAACCCTCCTCTTCTCCCCCTCCTTGCAGGTGACTCTGTCTCTGCAACACAGCCTCAGAGTCACCAAATCCCCCAGGCAGGCCATGCGCCTGCACTCTAAATTCAACCCACATGGAGAAGGACTCCCTTCCTAAAGTCCACAAGCTCCTTACCGGGTTCACTGGGCTCCTGCCTCCAGAAGTGTTCTTGGCAACCGGAGCAGGCTTGGGCGGTGCGGCCGGAGGCCTTGCCCGCAGGGTCCCTGGCGCTTGGCTCTGGGCCCCAGGGGGTCGAAGATGGGGCCCAGAAGCTTCTGGAGGTCAGGGCTGCAGAAGCGTTTGGGTCCACCTGCAGCTCCTCTTCGCTGATGTTGGCGGGGCGCAGGAAGGCCAGGACTTTGGGGCCGCGCAGCTCTGGGGAGAGGAAAGAGGGAGCGACGGCATCACAGGTGAGGGTCCGGCTTGTTTCCTGAACTCCCTGCCCCACAGAAAACCTCCCACCCGTGACTCCCGCCGCTCCATACCAAAGCTGAGGTTGATGATGGTGTCTCCCCCGTTGGCATCCAGGTCGTCAAGGGCCCCGTCGGAGTCCAGCCCCTCGAGGGAGGGCGGGGGCAGCCGGCGGTGCTCCCCCTGCCGCTCGGTCTGCTCCAAGGAGAGTACCAGGCCCATCTCTTCCACCTGGCTGTAAAAAGGGCGTCGAGGCAAGGAGGTTGTGAACCTAAGGATACCAGATGTCCCCGTTTCCCGGGGATAGTCTCCAGATTTACAAATCAGTCCCCGTACAAAATCCATTGAAGTTGAAAAGTGTCCCCGGATTCATTGAAAAAAATCTGGTAACCTTATGTTAACCAAGCACGGCAGGGCCAATGCAACTGGCAACCACAGACACCTGAGTGGCCAGGGAGGGTGTGGTTGCCAATATTTTACATCTCTTTTTCTTCTTCTTCTCTCTCTCTCTCTCTGTGTACCCACGTATCTAGGGACCCATGTACCTACGGGACCGTCTCTCCTGGTATGCCCTGCAGGACCTTAAGGTCCACAAATGACAACACCTTGGAGGTCCCAGGTTGCAAGGTGGTTAGATTGGTCTCAACTAGGGCCAGGGCCTTTTCAGTACTGGCCCCGACTTGGTGGAACGCTCTGTCACAAGAGACCAGGGCCCTGCGGGACTTGACATCTTTCTGCAGGGCCTGCAAGACGGAGCTGTTCCGCCTGGCCTTTGGTTTGGTCTCAGTCTGACCCTTATGTTGCTCTCCCCTTACGGTTTTGATCTATGGGCTACTTTTAAAATGAGGCTGCATTTTAAATTGCATTTTAACCTGTACAGTGGTACCTCGGGTTACATACACTTCAGGTTACATACGCTTCAGGTTACAGACTCCGCTAACCCAGAAATAGTACCTCGGGTTAAGAACTTTGCTTCAGGAGGAGAACAGAAATCGTGCAGCAGCGGCGCAGCGGCAGCAGGAGGCCCCATTAGCTAAAGTGGTGCT
This sequence comes from Podarcis muralis, assembly GCF_004329235.1. NCBI lineage: Eukaryota > Metazoa > Chordata > Lepidosauria > Squamata > Lacertidae > Podarcis > Podarcis muralis. Next base: position 7,913,760 of record NC_041319.1, read on the forward strand.
TCAGGTTAAGAACAGTTTCAGGTTAAGAACAGACCTCCAGAACGAATTAAGTTCTTAACCTGAGGTACCACTGTATTTTAAATTGGGTTTTTTCTCCTATTATTTTTTTATTGTAATCTTACTGGTGTTAGCCGCCCTGAGCCCGGCTCTGGCCAGAGAGTGGGGTATAAATAATAAAAAAAATATTATTATTATTATTACACACACACACACACACACACACACACACACACACACAATATTCATATTCATTTTGAATAAAATAAAATAAGGCAGAGGCATGACTTGCTACCAAGCAAGGTGGGTGCCTAGCTCTTTGTCTCCTTGCCTTGAGAAGGCCTCTGATGCATAAAGTGGCAGCGGGTGCAGATTAATTCTACTGCCGGGGGGAAGAATAAAAAAAGGGAACGCAGTCGGCATCAAATCAACGACTGAGAAAGCTCCAAACCTCTGCTTTTGCTGAACATGAGCTCCCAGAGCTATCTAGCGATGAGGACACAACTATGGCGTGTGTTGGGGAGCTTTGATTACCAGTTTTGAGGCTGCCGTGTCAAACTGCAGTGGTACCTCGGGTTAAGTACTTAATTTGTTCCGGAGGTCCGTTCTTAACCTGAAACTGTTCTTAACCTGAAGCACCACTTTAGCTAATGGGGCCTCCTGCTCCCGCCGTGCCACCACTGCACGATTTCTGTTCTCATCCTGAAGCAAAGTTCTTAACCCGAGGTACTATTTCTGGGTTAGCGGAGTCTGTAACCTGAAGCATCTGTAACCTGAAGCGTATGTAACCCGAGGTACCACTGTACAGGTAACTCCCCACTTATGTGGGGCTCACGTTCCGAAGCACCGCGCATTTAAGTGAAATCGCGCACACTGGGAAGGACACAGAAAAAGTCAGCAAGCTACACCTCTGGGAACTCTTGGAAAACCCTTTCAAAAATAGCAAAAATCCACTGAACTTCAGCACAATCGCTCCCTCCGAACTTCCTCGCTCAAACTCCAACTCTCCACAGGCCTCAAAGCCAGTGCAAGGGGTCCTGGCATTGCACTTGCAAAGGCTTGTGGGATTGTTTTCTCACATTTTTTCCCCTTCTGTTTTAGGGCCATTCTTGCCCCTTTTCGTGCCACGCATGCACATTCACATGTGCCTTGAATGTGCGTAAATGGAGAGTTGCCTGTATTAACTAACCAGATGCAGTTGCATAATTAATAATAATAATAATAATAATAATAATAATAATAATAATAATTTATTATTTATACCTCGCCCATCTGGCTGGGTTTCCCCAGCCACTCTGGGCGGCTTTCAACAGAATATTAAAATACAATAACCTATTAAACATTAAAAGCTTCCCTAAACAGGGCTGCCTTCAGATGTCTTCTGAAAGTCTGGTAGTTGTTTTTCTCTTTGACATCTGAACACAAGATGAGCGCTTCTGGATCCACCTAGTCCACTCTCCCTGTTTCCAAAAGTGGCCAGACAAGCCCCAACAGAATGTGCACTGGCTCCCAAATGCCGCAAACCCAAAAGTGATTGTTCCAGTTTTGCAAACGTTCTTTCAGAACCTGAGCCTCCAATCAGAAGCCGCGATTTGGTTTTCGAACGTTTTGTAAGCCGGACGGACGTCCGGGACGGATTATGTCCGACTTCCGAGGTACGGCTGTACTTAAAAACTCAACTCACGAACTCTGTGTTGCCCAACACTACTGTTCAGACTGAAAATACAAAATTTCCCTGTCTAGAGTTGTTGACAAGATCTCCAGGCTACTTCCCCAAAACCAAATTAGGAACAAGGGGGATTCCTTGTGGCTGGTAGCTGATGATAAGCCCCTGGCTTTCTTTCCTCCGAAGAAACATAACACTTGCCACTGAGTAACTTAAAAACGGCACAATCCCCCTAACCTGAGGTTTCACGTTTCTCGGAAGCTTTGCCACAAGATCAGTTCCAAAAATGGTAAAAATCTGAAAGTCGCACGGGGTTGTGTGCTTTCTTTTGTTCATATGCTTTATATCAGGCATAGGAAAACTCCGACCCTCCAGATGTTTGGGACTACAATTCCCATCACCCCTAGCTAACAGGACCAATGGTCAGGGATGATGGGAATTGTAGTCCCAAACATCTGGAGGGCCGGAGTTTGCCTATGCCTGCTCTATATGCCAAATCTCTGAGGAAAGCCCGAGAGTGCTAGATGACAGTTCATTGTTCCTTCTGAGCTGTATTATATTTCTGTTCTCCAAGACTGTGACAATTTACATTTTTGGTTCCTTTGTTTTCCTTCTGCATTTCTCTACACTTAAATTTAATTAAAAAACACTCTGGGGGGAAAGGAAATGTAAGTGGTAAAGGACTCCACAGTGGGAATGTTGTCAATTGAGAGAACGTAATGACAAGACCATAGTCATTTGATTGCAAGAAAATTTAAGTCGCTCTTTTCACCACCGCGCCAACAAAATAACCAAAAAAACCCCAGGGCATCTCTATATAATATTCACTGTTCCTACAAGCCTCCCAGTCCAGGATTGTTCATTCATCGGGGGGCAGGGGATGGACACTTAAGAGACACACCACCCCTTCCCGGATTCTGACCTCAAGATGAAGTGGACACAGACGATGCTCTCGGGCTGGGAGTTTTTGCTGCTGGAGATGACCGTGGCTTGAGTCTGGGTCCACAGGTAGCCGCCGTTCCTGGCCAGGAAACGGTACTGCCCAGTTACTGCCTGCCCCTTGCTCAGCACTGCCAGAAGGAAGTGAAACACAGACAGTCTAGAACAGACAGACAAACGGATAAGCTGGGAGGTGGAGGCAGTGAGACAGGAAGGCGGAACATGCGGCAGCCGCTCTTGTTTACAAGCTACTCGCTTACGGAACTGGAAATCCCCCACCAAGGCAGATTTTGTCCCTCTTGACGCAGAGCGTCCCACTCATCTTTAAATGCCTGCAAGGCCCTTATTGTCGCGCTGGTGCCCTCCTGATGCATTGGGCTAGGGCTGCATCCACATTTAAGCCATTACAACTTGACACAGTCCTGGCTTCCCCAAAAGAATTCTGGGAGCTGTATTTAGTTGTTAAGGGTGATGCGAGTGTTTCGGTGAAGGGACCCCTGACCGTTAGGTCCAGTCGTGGCCGACTCTGGGGTTGCGGCGCTCATCTCGCTTTATTGGCCAAGGGAGCCGGCGTACAGCTTCCGGAGGTCATGTGGCCAGCATGACTAAGCCGCTTCTGGGAACCAGAGCAGTGCACGGAAACACTGTTTACCTTCCCGCCAGAGCGGTACCTATTTATCTACCTGCACTTTGATGTGCTTTCGAACTGCTAGGTTGGCAGGAGCTGGGACCGAGCAACGGGATTTGAACCGCCGACCTTCTGATCGGCAAGCCCTAGGCTCTGTGGTTTAACCCACAGCGCCACCCGTGTTTAGGGTGTTTAGAGTGTTAGGGGAGCCCTATTAAACCACATAGCCTAGGACTTGCCGATTAGAAGGTCGGCGGTTCGAATCCCTGCGACGGGGTGAGCTCCCGTTGCTCAGTCCCTGCTCCTGCCAACCTAGCAGTTCGAAAGCACATCAAAGTGCAAGTAGATAAATAGTACCGCTCTGGCGGGAAGGTAAACAGTGTTTCCATGCGCTGCTCTGGTTCCAGAAGCGGCTTAGTCATGCTGGCCACATGACTCCGGAAGCTGTACGCCGGCTCCCTGGCCAATAAAGCGAGATGAGCGCCGCAACCCAGAGTCGGCCACGACTGGACCTAACGGTCAGGGTCCCTTCACCGAAACACTCGCATCACCCTTAACAACTAAATACAGCTCCCAGAATTCTTTTGGGGAAGCCAGGACTGTGTTCAAGTTGTAATGGCTTAAATGTGGATGCAGCCCTAGCCCAATGCATCAGGGGGCACCAGCGCGACAATAAGGGCCTTGCAGGCATTTAAAGATGAGTGGGACGCTCTGCGTCAAGAGGACAAAATCTGCCTTGGTGGGGATTTCCAGTTCCGTAAGCGAGTAGCTTGTAAACAAGAGCGGCTGCCGCATGTTCCGCCTTCCTGTCTCACTGCCTCCACCTCCCAGCTTATCCGTTTGTCTGTCTGTTCTAGACTGTCTGTGTTTCACTTCCTTCTGGCAGTGCTGAGCAAGGGGCAGGCAGTAACTGGGCAGTACCGTTTCCTGGCCAGGAACGGCGGCTACCTGTGGACCCAGACTCAAGCCACGGTCATCTCCAGCAGCAAAAACTCCCAGCCCGAGAGCATCGTCTGTGTCCACTTCATCTTGAGGTCAGAATCCGGGAAGGGGTGGTGTGTCTCTTAAGTGTCCATCCCCTGCCCCCCGATGAATGAACAATCCTGGACTGGGAGCTTGTAGGAACAGTGAATATTATATAGAGATGCCCTGGGTTTTTTTGGTTATTTTGTTGGCGCGGTGGTGAAAAGAGCGACTTAAATTTTCTTGCAATCAAATGACTATGGTCTTGTCATTACGTTCTCTCAATTGACAACATTCCCACTGTGGAGTCCTTACCACTTACATTTCCTTTCCCCCCAGAGTGTTTTTTAATTAAATTTAAGTGTAGAGAAATGCAGAAGGAAAACAAAGGAACCAAAAATGTAAATTGTCACAGTCTTGGAGAACAGAAATATAATACAGCTCAGAAGGAACAATGAACTGTCATCTAGCACTCTCGGGCTTTCCTCAGAGATTTGGCATATAGAGCAGGCATAGGCAAACTCCGGCCCTCCAGATGTTTGGGACTACAATTCCCATCATCCCTGACCATTGGTCCTGTTAGCTAGGGGTGATGGAATTGTAGTCCCAAACATCTGGAGGGTCGGAGTTTTCCTATGCTGATATAAAGCATATGAACAAAAGAAAGCACACAACCCCGTGCGACTTTCAGATTTTTTACCATTTTTGGAACTGATCTTGTGGCAAAGCTTCCGAGAAACGTGAAACCTCAGGTTTGGGGGATTGTGCCGTTTTTAAGTTACTCAGTGGCAAGTGTTATGTTTCTTCGGAGGAAAGAAAGCCAGGGGCTTATCATTAGCTACCAGCCACAAGGAATCCCCCTTGTTCCTAATTTGGTTTTGGGGAAGTAGCCTGGAGATCTTGTCAACAACTCTAGACAGGGAAATTTTGTATTTTCAGTCTGAACAGTAGTGTTGGGCAACACAGAGTCGTGAGTTGAGTTTTAAGTACAGCCGTACCTCGAAGTCGGACATAATCCGTCCCGGACGTCCGTCCGGCTTACAAAACGTTCGAAAACCAAATCGCGGCTTCTGATTGGAGGCTCAGGTTCTGAAAGAACGTTTGCAAAAACTGGAACAATCACTTTTGGGTTTGCGGCATTTGGAGCCAGTGCACATTCTGTTGGGGCTTGTCTGGCCACTTTTGGAAACAGGGAGAGTGGACTAGGTGGATCCAGAAGCGCTCATCTTGTGTTCAGATGTCAAAGAGAAAAACAACTACCAGACTTTCAGAAGACATCTGAAGGCAGCCCTGTTTAGGGAAGCTTTTAATGTTTAATAGTTATTGTATTTTAATATTCTGTTGAAAGCCGCCCAGAGTGGCTGGGGAAACCCAGCCAGATGGCGAGGTATAAATAATAAATTATTATTATTATTATTATTATTATTATTATTATTTATTATTATTAATTATGCAACTGCATCTGGTTAGTTAATACAGGCAACTCTCCATTTACGCACATTCAAGGCACATGTGAATGTGCATGCGTGGCACGAAAAGGGGCAAGAATGGCCCTAAAACAGAAGGGGAAAAAATGTGAGAAAACAATCCCACAAGCCTTTGCAAGTGCAATGCCAGGACCCCTTGCACTGGCTTTGAGGCCTGTGGAGAGTTGGAGTTTGAGCGAGGAAGTTCGGAGGGAGCGATTGTGCTGAAGTTCAGTGGATTTTTGCTATTTTTGAAAGGGTTTTCCAAGAGTTCCCAGAGGTGTAGCTTGCTGACTTTTTCTGTGTCCTTCCCAGTGTGCGCGATTTCACTTAAATGCGCGGTGCTTCGGAACGTGAGCCCCACATAAGTGGGGAGTTACCTGTACAGTGGTACCTCGGGTTACATACGCTTCAGGTTACAGATGCTTCAGGTTACAGACTCCGCTAACCCAGAAATAGTACCTCGGGTTAAGAACTTTGCTTCAGGATGAGAACAGAAATCGTGCAGTGGTGGCACGGCGGGAGCAGGAGGCCCCATTAGCTAAAGTGGTGCTTCAGGTTAAGAACAGTTTCAGGTTAAGAACGGACCTCCGGAACAAATTAAGTACTTAACCCGAGGTACCACTGCAGTTTGACACGGCAGCCTCAAAACTGGTAATCAAAGCTCCCCAACACACGCCATAGTTGTTGTCCTCATCGCTAGATAGCTCTGGGAGCTCATGTTCAGCAAAAGCAGAGGTTTGGAGCTTTCTCAGTCGTTGATTTGATGCCGACTGCGTTCCCTTTTTTTATTCTTCCCCCGGCAGTAGAATTAATCTGCACCCGCTGCCACTTTATGCATCAGAGGCCTTCTCAAGGCAAGGAGACAAAGAGCTAGGCACCCACCTTGCTTGGTAGCAAGTCATGCCTCTGCCTTATTTTATTTTATTCAAAATGAATATGAATATTGTGTGTGTGTGTGTGTGTGTGTGTGTGTGTGTGTGTGTGTGTAATAATAATAATAATATTTTTTTTATTATTTATACCCCACCCTCTCTGGCCAGAGCCGGGCTCAGGGCGGCTAACACCAGTAAGATTACAATAAAAAATAATAGGAGAAAAAACCCAATTTAAAATACAGTGGTACCTCAGGTTAAGAACTTAATTCGTTCTGGAGGTCTGTTCTTAACCTGAAACTGTTCTTAACCTGAAGCACCACTTTAGCTAATGGGGCCTCCTGCTGCCGCTGCGCCGCTGCTGCACGATTTCTGTTCTCCTCCTGAAGCAAAGTTCTTAACCCGAGGTACTATTTCTGGGTTAGCGGAGTCTGTAACCTGAAGCGTATGTAACCTGAAGTGTATGTAACCCGAGGTACCACTGTACAGGTTAAAATGCAATTTAAAATGCAGCCTCATTTTAAAAGTAGCCCATAGATCAAAACCGTAAGGGGAGAGCAACATAAGGGTCAGACTGAGACCAAACCAAAGGCCAGGCGGAACAGCTCCGTCTTGCAGGCCCTGCAGAAAGATGTCAAGTCCCGCAGGGCCCTGGTCTCTTGTGACAGAGCGTTCCACCAAGTCGGGCCAGTACTGAAAAGGCCCTGGCCCTAGTTGAGACCAATCTAACCACCTTGCAACCTGGGACCTCCAAGGTGTTGTCATTTGTGGACCTTAAGGTCCTCTGCAGGGCATACCAGGAGAGACGGTCCCGTAGGTACATGGGTCCCTAGATACGTGGGTACACAGAGAGAGAGAGAGAGAAGAAGAAGAAAAAGAGATGTAAAAATATTGGCAACCACACCCTCCCTGGCCACTCAGGTGTCTGTGGTTGCCAGTTGCATTGGCCCTGCCGTGCTTGGTTAACATAAGGTTACCAGATTTTTTTTCAATGAATCCGGGACACTTTTCAACTTCAATGGATTTTGTACGGGACTGATTTGTAAATCTGGAGACTATCCCCCGGGAAACGGGGACATCTGGTATCCTTAGGTTCACAACCTCCTTGCCTCGACGCCCTTTTTTACAGCCAGGTGGAAGAGATGGGCCTGGTACTCTCCTTGGAGCAGACCGAGCGGCAGGGGGAGCACCGCCGGCTGCCCCCGCCCCTCCCTCGAGGGGCCTGGACTCCGACGGGGCCCTTGAACGACCTGGATGCCAACGGGGAGACACCATCATCAACCTCAGCTTTGGTATGGAGCGGCGGGAGTCACGGGTGGGAGGTTTTCTGTGGGGCAGGGAGTTCAGGAAACAAGCCGGACCCTCACCTGTGATGCCGTCGCTCCCTCTTTCCTCTCCCCAGAGCTGCGCGGCCCCAAAGTCCTGGCCTTCCTGCGCCCCGCCAACATCAGCGAAGAGGAGCTGCAGGTGGACCCCAAACCGCTTCTGCAGCCCTGACCTCCAGAAGCTTCTGGGCCCCATCTTCGACCCCCCTGGGGCCCAGAGCCAAAGCGCCAGGGACCCTGCGGGCAAGGCCTCCGGCCGCACCGCCCAAGCCTGCTCCGGTTGCCAAGAACACTTCTGGAGGCAAGGAGCCCAGTGAACCCGGTAAGGAGCTTGTGGACTTTAGGAAGGGAGTCCTTCTCCATGTGGGTTGAATTTAGAGTGCAAGGCGCATGGCCTGCCTGGGGGATTTGGTGACTCTGAGGCTGTGTTGCAGAGACAGAGTCACCTGCAAGGAGGGGGAGAAGAGGAGGGTTATTTGGTGAAGGAATGGGGATATAAAGGTAAAGGACCCTTGACCATTAGGTCCAGTCGTGGCCGACTCTGGGGTTGCAGCGCTCATCTTGCCTTTATTGGCCGAGGGAGCCGGCGTACAGCTTCTGGGTCATGTGACTAAGCCACTTCTGGCGAACCAGAGCAGCGCACGGAAATGCTGTTTACCTTCCCGCCGGAGCGGTACCCTATTTATCTACTTGCACTTTGATGTGCTTTCGAACTGCTAGGTTGGCAGGAGCAGGGACCGAGCAACGGGAGCTCACCCTGTTGTGGGGATTCGAACCGCGACCTTCTAATCGGCAAGTCCTAGGCTCTGTGTTTTAACGCACAGCGCCACCCGCTTCCCTAATGGGGATGTATCACTGCGCAAATGACAAGGGTGACCAGGCCTGTGCATTTAAGAACGTCGGAATGGGCCTGGACCTGTCAGGCTTCAGGGAATCAGATCACCCTCCTCACAGCCTGCTGCCAGTAATGGAAAGACAAGAAGCTCTTAGCAGTATCTTTTATTCAATAGTTACAGAGAGAGGCGTAGAAATACTGCCTCTTGGGGTAATGGCGTTGGTCCGAGTTATCTCCTCTGCCCTTCCCTTCTCAGTCATCAACAGCACACCCCGCTTATGGTGGCTGCTTAGGGCCAATTGCCTCTTCGCTCTTTGCTCTCCTACTTTCACTGCTCGCCGGTTTCTGGGAGAAGCGGGGTCTGGGATGCTCTGCTCCTCCATTTCCCAGCTTTGCCCTCTTCCCTCTCCGAGCTGTGACCCTCTGCAAACCACCGTTGTAAATCTATCCTGCCCTTCTCTTCTCGGGAAGGTACAGGAGAAGGGGGAGGCGATCGCCACCATTCGTCCTCAGTCCGGTCCCTGACAGGATCAGACCAAAAGTCCTTTTAGACCAGCATCCTGTTCTTGCAGTGGCCAACCAGGTCCCTGTAAGCAGAGCGCCCACAGTGCATTCCTAACCTTGTGATCAGGTTTCCAGAGTCCCTAAGATGGTTGGAGGGTGCCTTGTACGCCTCTTTCCGGTAACTCCTGTAGCCAAACTGGTGAAAAATGCCTTGCTCCCCATTCCTTTGGACCAGCCTTTTTCAACCTGTGGGTCCCCAGATGTTGTTGAACTACAACTCCCATCACCCCTAGCTAGCAAGGCCAGAGCTCAGGGATGATGGAGTTGTAGTCCAACAACATCTGGGGGCCCACAGGTTGAGCACCGCTGCTTTGGACCAACCCAGCTAGGCCGAGAGGAGGGTCTTGTCATCTGGGCAGTCCAGGATCTCCAGACAGCCTGCCCTGGCTTCCCGGGGAGAAAACCCTGCGCTGTGACTTTCACCCCCAGAGGCACACTGGCATTGTGTGTCTCAAGACGGATGGGATGACAACAGATCAGGTTTCCCTTATAAGAAATGAGACTCTACTCTGTTTGAGATCCGCACTTGGAACTGTTGGGGGCTTGATCCTAGAAACATTGGCAAAGCGAGAGCATCTTCGCCCATGTTTTGCTTTTGTTTCCCCCTCCAGGTCGAGCTGCCAGAAGAGCTGCTTTTGACATGGAGAACGTGCAGAAGCTATTCGCTTCCAGCAAGGAGACTCAGTCAGTGGAGACGGCCCTGCAGGTATCATTGGGCAGGGAAGGCTCTCTGAGAGAGAGCCAGTGTGGTGTACTGGTTAAGAGCGGTGGACTCGTAATCTGGGGAACCAGGTTTCGCATCTCCGCTCCTCCACATGCAGCTGCTGGGTGACCTTGGGCCAGGCACTCTTCTCTGAAGTCTCTCAGCCCCACTCACCTCACAGAGTGTTTGTTGTGGGGGAGGAAGGAAAGGAGAATGTTAGCCGCTTTGAGACTCCTTCGGGTAGTGATAAAGCGGGATATCAAATCCAAACTCCTCCTCTGCTTTGGGAGCTCCCAGCCTCGGACAGAGAGTGCTCAGTTCCATTGCGTGGCGAGTTCCCACCCCCGTGGAAATAATGACACATGACAAAATTATTAAGGTTAATGGGCTAAATAAGGCCACAAATTTATTGATTACAGGTGGTGAGCGGTATTGGCTTAGGCATTGGTCCTAACCGACTATATCCGACTTCAGCCCATCCGCTTGAAGTCTGGGAAGGGTTAACCACCAGTAGGGGGAGTCCTGCTTGATGCACATCAACTAGGAATTCCTCCGGGGTCACCGATAGGGGGCGTGCCTTAGGCCCTCACCTCCCCAGGCTTCGGACAGGGCCACGCCCCCGGAATCCTTTATCGGACTACCCTTCAATATGCGGGGCAGGTGATGGCGCCACCTCCCTCTTCCGTCTACAGAACAATACCAATGCCTAACACCAATACCAAGAAAGTTGTGACGATTTGCTACGAGGTAGGCGAAAACCAAGTGGCTGGTGCCAATTTGCCCAGTGGAAAAATTCCTACCAGGCCCCTCAACGGTGACCAACTGAGTACTCAGGTCCATTCCCATGCATGTTCATTCAGTTTGGTACTTAACTCACTGAGCTTCAAATGCCAGCGTTCATTTTGTTTTTTACAAGCCAGGTTTCTAGCCCTTAAAGTTATTGAAATGTCACAAGCCAGAGTGGGAGCCTTACGTCATCAGGGAGGGAGCAGGCTTCCAGTAGCCAATACGATAAAGCAGTTGCTGCGAAGCAACAAGAAGAAAAGCCACATGTACACAGTTAGCGGAAGTCACATTCAAGGTACGCAGGGTCCCGAGTGGCACATGCTTCAAGCACCATATTTTTCGCTCTATAGGATGCACTTTTTCCCCTCCAAAAATTAAGGGGAAATGTGTGTGCGTCCTATGAGCGAATGCAGGCTGCGCGGCTAAGCCCAAAGCCCAGAACAGGGAGACGGAGTGCTGCGGAGCCTTTGGAGCGCAGTGCAAGTTCCCTCTGCGCTCCAAAGGCTTCAGGGACAGCTGTTATAGCTTGGGGATGCCTGCGCAAAGCCTCCGCAGGGTGCCTGCACCCCGCTGCCCTGTAGAGGCTCCAAAGGCTGTCCCCAAAGCCAGAACAGCGAGACGGAGTGTCAGGGAACTGCCATCGGAAGGAAGGGAGGTGGGAGGGCTCACACAGGTTGGGAGAGACTCAGCAGCGGAAGAGGGAACCAGCAGGGGGAGAAGAGGTGATCCGAGGGAAAGTGAGCAGGAGGGATGGCTCAGGGAGACTTCCAGCGAGGGTAGTGGGGAGGTTTCAGGACCTCCTGTAGGGACACCCACCCCTCGCCGGAAACTGTCACGCAGAGAGTCCAGAAGACGTGTTTCCGTTAAGGAGCTTTTATGTTGGAAGAGATTTCGAAAGCAACCACTTTCGGAATCTGCCAGCGACTGACGGAGCCATGCTTAAGGGGCTCCGTTACAGACAGAGGTTTGCGGACTTGAGCAAACTCTGAGGGATTTGGATTTTACGCACAAGCAGCTCATCATCCCATCACACGGAGCACTGCGGAGCGCTCCGTCTTGCTGTTCTAGCTTGGGGGTGGCTGCGCAAAGCCTCCGCAGGGTGCCTGCACCCCGCTGCCGTGTGGAGGCTCCAAAGGCTGTCCCTGAAGCCTTTGGAGTGCAGCGGGAACTTGCGCTGCGCTCCAAAGGCTTCAGGGGTCTTTGAGGCTGGCGGTGGGGGAAAGCAGCGCTTCCCCCCACCGCCAGCCCCACAAGCTCGGGGGGCAACGGGAAGGCGCCGTACCGCCTTTGCACTGCTCCCCGACCTGGTCTTTGAGGCTGGCAGTGGGCTTTGGGTTACCTTCACTGAAGCCTGGAGAGCGAGAGGGGTCAGTGCGCACCGACCCCTCTTGCTCTCCAGGCTTCCAAGGTAGCCGCCTGAAGCCTCCAGAGTGCAGTGGGAACTCCCACTGCGCTCCGGAGGCTTTGGGTGAATGCACCTTGAACGCACCTTGTTTTAGAGGAGGAGAACAAGAAAAAAAAATTTTTCCCTGTTCTCCCCCGGTGCGTCCTATAGAGCGAAAATACTGTCTTTCAGCATTGGTTCAGTGCCAACAGCATGTGCGCCAAACATAGAAATGGCTTTGTTTATGCCCAGGTGACTTAAATAATGACTTAGATGGGTGCCAGTGATATTGGGCTGCAGCTCTCATCATTCCTGACTGCTCGCTATGCTGGTGGGAGCTGGCACCTCGTACTTGTTCTGTGCCCCTTCCCTCTCCTTCCTTCGTGAGCGAGAGAATCATAGAATCATAGAGTTGGAAGAGACCACAAGGGCCATCGAGTCCAACCCCCTGCCAAGCAGGAAACACCATCAGAGCACTCCTGACCTATGGTTGTCAAGCCTCTGCTTAAAGACCTCCAAAGAAGGAGACTCCACCACACTCCTTGGCAGCAAATTCCACTGTCGAACAGCTCTTACTGTCAGGAAGTTCTTCCTAATGTTTAGGTGGAATCTTCTTTCTTGTAGTTTGGATCCATTGCTCCGTGTCCGCTTCTCTAGAGCAGCAGAAAACAACCTTTCTTCCCTCCTCTATGTGACATCCTTTTATATATTTGAACATGGCTATCGTATCACCCCTTAACCTCCTCTTCTCCAGGCTAAACATGCCCAGCAAGGGTTGTGAAAACTTCTGGTTCCACTTCTGACGAAAACCACAGCTTTCTGCTATGTATGAACTCGGGAACTGTGATTTAGTGGGAGGAAACAAACCCAAGATACCATCTTACGGTTTGATTACCCTAGTTTGTTTTCACTAACTCGAATTAGCATGGATTTCAGTTCCCCAAGTTTGCACTTGAAAGGGAAACTCTCCTCCTCTTGAGGAGACAGATGGAGAAGAGGTGCGGTTCATTCACTGACACGGAAGCCATGCTTTAGGTCAGCTGAGGGCTGATGGGAGTTGTAGTCCAAAACAACTGGAGGGCATCAGGATGGCGAAGGTTGGCACAGAGCTTTGCCGCCTCAACCAGTTGGCCTTTAATGGTGTCACAGGATTTACTTAAAAAAATAAAATAAATAGCTCATATATTTATATCCCTCTTAACAATTACAAAGTCTCTAAGCTGCTTACAAAAAACAAATGCAATATAGCAAATATAAAATCTGTACAATTTTTATGTACAGTGGTACCTCTAGTTACGGACTTGATCGGTTCCGGGGTGCCGTTTGCACTCCAAAAGTCTGTAACTAGAGTGCCGCTTCTGCGCACACATGCGGCGCGATAGAGCGCTTCTGTGCATGTGCAAAGTATGCAGAACGCTTCTGCGCACGCATGCGCGGCGAAACCTGGAAGTGTACACTTCTGGGTATGCTGCGTTTGCAAGCTGAAAAGACGCATGAACCCAACTTAACACGAGGTATGACTGTACTGTACAAAATAATTTTTTTCCTTGCAAAATTACAGTGGTACCTTGTGATGCGAACGGGATCTGTTCCGGAGCCCCGTTCGCATCCAGAAGCAAACGTAACCAGCGACGGCACGTCTGTGCGCACACGCGTCGCTTTTCGCCGCTTCTGTTCATGCACGTGACGTCACTTTGAGGTCTGCGCATGCACGGGAGGCGAAGCCCAGAAGTAACGTGCTCCGTTACTTCCGGGTTGCCGCGGAGCGCAACTCGAACGCGCTCAACATGAAGCGTATTCAACCCGAGGTATGACTGTATCCCTAAACAATTATTTAAAAAAAACACTAATTTTATTTTTTAGAATATTTGTTCTCCCTGCTCCCCTAAATTCTATAGTACCTGTCAATTTAGGAATGTTGTGTTTTCTTTTAAAAAATGGAATCTATGAGGCCGGCACCATCATTTGGCATCCTTGACAAGCTGATGAAGTCTCTGGTCCCCACTGATGCTTTCCCTGAGTTTTCTATTGGTATTATTTTATTATTATCTGGTGTCATGAGCAGCAATGGACAGCCTTGGTCTAGCCACCATTAAACTTCCCGCAGTGCCCTTGGCATAGCTGTGTCTGCCTATCGCCAAGTAAGCCTGACACTTGTCTGCCGGCGAAGCTGGGAGCTCATCAAAGGACATTTTGCCTCTTGAGAATGTGAATTTCCGCAAGCCTCTCCCGAGCTTTCCCCCCCCCCCCCCCGCAAACGTCCCCATTGTCGCTGACAGCTCTCTGCCGCCCCCTGCAGGACTACGAAGGCCTGGACCTGGAGATGCTGGCCCCGTACATCTCGATGGACGACGATTTCCAGCTCAGCAGCACCGACCACCCGCCCTGGCTGGCCGAGAAACGGGGCGGCGTCCCAGGGCCGGGGACCCGGCCAACCTCGCCGCCCCCGCGGCCTCGCTCCAGAAGCTTCCACGGAGTCTCCCCCCGCCCGCCCGAGCAGACCACTCTCCCCCGCTGGGGCAGCGACACCAGCCTGAGCCACCCCCGCCCTGCCCAGCCCCCAGGGAGCCCCCCATGCGGGGCAGAGCAAGTGGTGGAGATGGTGGCGTCCGTCAAGATCCAGGCCGTGCAGGATGGGAGCGGTCAAATGGCCAGGCGGCCTCCGTGGGTGGGAGGAAGAGGTAAGGCAGGGGTCAGCAAACGTTTTCAGCAGGGGGCCGGTCCACTGTCCCTCAGACCTTGTGGGGGGCCGGACTATATTTTTTTGGGGGGGGGAGTGAACGAATTCCTATGCCCCACAAATAACCCAGAGATGCATTTTAAATAAAAGCGCACATTCTACTCATGTAAAAACACGCTGATTCCCAGACCATCCGTGGACCAGATTTAGAAGGCGATTGGGCCAGATCCGGCCCCTGGGCCTTAGTTTGCCTACCTATGAAGTAAGGGGAGGGTTGGCTTTTATATAGCAATTTTTAAATAAAAGGTGATATGCCCCCCCCAGGGCGGCTTGCAAGTGAAATGGTAAATTGGGAGCAGAAATAATAAAGCCAACACCCTTACTCCACTCTCAGAACTAGAGTTCACTATGAAGAGAGGTTGATCGTTAAACCACTTTGACAACTTTCCGCGTCCCCCCCCCTTCTTTTAAAAAAATCTTTTTTAGTTTATTAAGAGAATTTCATTTATGAAAAGATGGGGGGGGGGAGAAAGAAAAAAATGAGAATGAAAGAAAAAATACATTACCATGTGTAAATATACAGATGTGTATATTCATATCATTCTAATGCACACATAATTGTTGGTAACCTAATATATTCTGCGTAAACTCAATCCAAATGGGATTTCCCGCATCCTTAACAAACTACAGCTCCCAGAATTCTTTGGGGGAAAGCCATGCCTGTTTAGGAGTGGTGTCATCGTGCTTTAAATGTAGCCTCAGTTTCTGGCAGTGTTTTAGCATTAATACTTAACTGACCACCTCGTTTGTACATAATTTAAAAATTAAGTAAAAAGGGGGGGGGAGGATGTTGGATTATAGTTTTAAAGTCCTGTTCTTTGTGCCCGCGCTACATCCTATTTTTATCTGTGAGCCACCTTGAGTTCCGCCAGGGAAAAAGGTGGGGTTGTTGTTTAGTCATTTAGTCGTGTCCGACTCTTGGTGACCCCCTGGACCAGAGCACGCCAGGCACTCCTGTCTTCCACTGCCTCCCGCAGTTTGGTCAAACTCATGCTGGTAGCTTCAAGAACACTGTCCAACCATCTCGTCCTCTGCCGTCCCCTTCTCCTTGTGCCCTCCATCTTTCCCAACATCAGGGTCTTTTCCATCCTGGAGAGCGAAGTCAAATGGGCCTTAGAAAGCACTGCTAATAACAAGGCCAGTGGAAGTGATGGTATTCCAGCTGAACTATTTAAAATTTTAAAAGATGATGCTGTTAAGTTGCTACACTCAATATGCCAGCAAGTTTGGAAAACTCAGCAATGGCCAGAGGATTGGAGAAGATCAGTCTACATCCCAATCCCAAAGAAGGGCAGTGCCAAAAAATGCTCCAACTACCGCACAATTGCAATCATTTCACACGCTAGCAAGGTTATGATTAAAATTCTACAAGGGGGAAAGGTGGGGTATGAATGAATAAACACATAGGTAACATTGTCTGGGCATCATCTCATATCATCTTCTTTCTCCCACCTCCTTCCGCCGTTCACCCAACAGGGCCCGGGAGCTGAGCGTGGAGGAAGAGAGAGATGTCTTCCTGGAGGCAGGGCTCCCTAAGCGCACCCGTGGCCTGGAGCCCGATGGCTTCCTGATGCCCTCCCTTAGCCTGGTAGGTGCTGAAATTACCCGTCCATAGGAGGGAGGGACGCCTCTTCCAATCCATTTCTGCCAAAGCTCCCTCCTGCCCAGATCACAGGAGGCTCCCTTGCGAGGAATCTCTTTCCTTTCTGTGGCTGGGTGGCAGGGCGTATGCTTGGCATGCAGAAGGTGCTTGGTTCAACCCCTGGCCTCTGCAGGTGGGGCCGGGAGAGATCCACTGCCTGAAACCCCGGAAGAGTCACTTTTGACGTTGTCCATTAGGTGTTAAAAGGTAAAGGGACCCCTGACCATTAGGTCCAGTCGTGGCCGACTTTGGGGTTGCGGCGCTCATCTCACTTTATTGGCCGAGGGAGCCGGCGTACAGCTTCCGGGTCATTTGGCCAGCATGACTAAGCCACTTCTGGCGAACCAGAGCAGCGCACGGAAACACCGTTTACCTTCCTCCTGGAGTGGTACCTATTTATCTACTTGCACTTTGACGTGCTTTCAAGCTGCTAGGTTGGCAGGAGCAGGGACCAAGCAACGGGAGCTCACCCCGTCGCGGGGATTCGAACCGCCAACCTTCCGATCGGCAAGTCCTAGGCTCTGTGGTTTAACCCACAGCGCCACCCGCGTCCCCTCCATTAGGTGTTACGGCAGGGTTAAATCCTGTGTTGGCTGCAGGCCTCTGGTCCCAGCAGTGAACGGCAGCGCGCAGTCAGACCGAGCAGGATTTGACCCTCGTTTATCAGCTGTATAGGATCCTTTGTTAAGTAGATGGGGTTGGGAAAATACTCCCTTTGTGCATGCAATTCTGAGACACACTCCTCTCAAAATCAGGGGTGCATCAGAACCTCCAGCTGAAACAGAGGATTTTTACACCACTGATTCAGCAAGGGGATTCATGGACCCCTCTGTGAAAGTTGGGGGAGGAACCGTTCCTTTTCAAGGTGCTTTGAAGACCCAACTCTGGGATTTCAAAGCACTTTTTACACGATGCCACGGTAACACCATGTGGTCGGCAGGCGGACGGCCGACCCAGATGGAGCAGTGGCCTGGCTTGACCTAAGCTTCCTGTGCCCCCCTCCCCCAGGGTTTCCTGCTGAGTGTGGAAGAATGTTTGGATGCCAGGTCCGAGCGGGGTTTCGGGGCAGTGTGTCCCTGGGCAAGAAGCTTCTGTCGCTGGAGGAGCCGATGGGTGAGTATTGTGTAGTTCTGATGGGGTGAAGCAATAAAATATTTGAGGGGGCCGGGCTCTCCCAAAGTTGACGGGCACTGCCATTCAAATGATGGGCGCACGCCACATCCTGCAGTCGATTATGTGGGTGGCGCTTACTTGGGCCCCCCAATATGTATGTCCCACAGAGGAACTTACAATCTTCAAATAAAAACATCCTGAAGGTCCCGGGCCACAGAGAGGTTAGGTTGGCCTCAACCAGAGGCAGGGCTTTTTCGGCTGTGGCCCCGATCTGGTGGAACGCTCTGTCACAAGAGACTAGAGCCCTGCGGGACTTGACATCTTTCCGCAGGGCCTGCAAGACAGAGCTGTTCCACCAGGCCTTTGGTCAGGGCACAGCCTGACTCCCTCCTTTGGCAATCTTCACAGAACTTTAGCCTAACGGTTGCCATCAATTTGAGTTGAATTAATTTTATAATGAAATGATTTTAGAATGTTGTACTATTTTATTGTTGTTAGCCGCCCTGAGCCCGGCTTCGGCTGGGGAGGGCGGGATATAAATAAAATTTATTATTATTATTATTATTTCATTCAAGTCAGCACCCCAATACCTTCTGAAGACCCCATCTTTTTTAAAAAAACAGCAATGGGTTGTATCATCACTAGGATTTCCGCTTGCACATCGTGGCTTTCTCTCTTCTCCTCCCCCCTCATGCCCCCCTAAATCTGTTCTTGGGGTTCCTCCAACCCTCCAGAGCAGATTTGGGAAGGGGAGAGGAGTTTGGTGACCGGATACCCTTGCGCTGAGGGGGGCGCGTGGGCTGGGTGCCTCCCAAACAGACAAAAATCGCTCTCTTGACTCCTGGCCTTTTCTCTCTCCCCGCCTGGGTCTCCCTCCTTTCTCTCTAGGCCTCCTGGGGGACATGTTGCCATTTGTGGTGGACGGACCAGCCCTCTCTCAGCTGGCCCTGTTTGACGGCGAGGACGAGGCCTCCGTGCAGAGCGGGCAGCATTTCCAGCTGGGGGAGGAGCTGCTGGTGGAACTGGACCAGGCCACCTGAGGTGGTGGCCCCCTCTGCTGCTGCCGCCGCCGCAAAACCTTCACGCCACACTCCTTCTCCGCAGATGGGACGAAAGCAGAACCAAACCCCACCCAAAATCACCCATGAGAGGCAGAGGAGGGGAGGGGGCCCTCCTTTCCCTCCCCTCCTCCTCTTCCAACCGCCCCACCCCACCCAAACGCCCTCCTCTCTCTCTCTCTCTTTACCTCCTCCCACCCCCAAATCTCCGCCGGCGTCCTTTGAACTCTTCCTACCTCAGTCCTGTCCTCATCGGGCAGCCTCTCCCCTCCGGAGATGGCGAGGGAGAAAGGCTTAGCCTAATTTAGGAGCCTGCGTTCATAGGGACTGTCCCACCCCCCCACTACAAACCAGCTCCCCCTCCCCAAATATTGGTGCTTATGTATCCTCTTTTCCTGAGATGGGAAGCAGAAGTGGGGTGGAAGGAAAGGAGTTGGGGGGCCCATATTCACGCGGGAAGACTCCGTTCTGTCAAATCCCCCAAATTGAGAGGAGAGTCGGGGCGAAGGGATGGTCAGGGGTTGGAGACGGGGGTGTCGCTCTCCCCTGAGAAATGAGGGAGGCAGGGCGACGCCTGAATGGGAAGGAAGCCGCCCCTCCGCTGTGACCCTCCTGCTGGCTTCCATCACGAGTTCACCCATTCCAGAAGGAACTGGGACCACCCAGGAGGCAAACTTTAGGGTTGGGCGGCACTGGGCTTGGTCTTGCACCGCCAAGACTTAGGGAGGGAGAGGCTGAATCACTGTTCTTGCCTCTCTGACGTCCCAGAATCCTTCAGGGGAGCCTCTTTGGCGACAGCGCCATACTCATTTACCTCCCCATAGCTCTTGCCTTGTGAATGAGATCCGGGAGCACTTCTGGGGAAGAAAGTTTTGGGTGTTATTCAAGCACCCCTGGCCCCCTTGTTCCCAGTCGTCCGGACTGGTTTTTTCCCCCGGAAGTGGCCCAAAACTTAAAAGAGATGGAAATGGATTTCTCCCAGAGGAGAGGAAGGGAACCACGGTGCTCTGGCCGAATTTTTTGACCCGCTTTTACGGTCTGTTTACGCTTATAAAAAGAGGCCGAAATGTTTCTGGTGGTCAAGCGACCACAAGTTTTAAAAGGTCTAAAAACGTATTGTACAGGGAGCAGAGAAATATTTTCTTCTTAAAAACAAACAAAAAACCTTTTTTTTTTTTCAAAAAAGAGATGGGATTCTATATCTTGCTCCTGCCTCACCAGATATATTTCTAATTTTTAATAAGTCCTTCCTCCTCCCCCCCCCCCCGCACTTTGTCACTACCTAGGGGTGGTTGGGTTGCTTTTTTGGGTGGGGGGAAGTTTCTTGAATCCTAAAAATGGGTGAGATATGTGCAGGCCACTCCCCTCCCCATCCCCCACCCCACTCTCACAAACCTTGGCACCGAAAAAGGTAGGTTTTTAACCTCACAATAGCCACAGGTAGCTGGGCAGTGGATGGTTGATTTCGAAATTCTAAAAGGAAAGTTTAAGGAGCCTAGATGTTGCTTTCACAATCTTGAAACTTTTAAAGACAATCTTTAGAAAGTTCCTCAATTTGAAATGGGGTGGGGAGGCTGACCTATTTTTTAAAAAATTAGGATTGGGAACTCGCCACAAAGATCACACTGGCTCTTAAACAAAGTAAATTTGAACTGCAATCAGCCTAAATATAGGTTGCCAGGAAATGGCATTTTTTGCCAATAAGTTCTACTTAAAACAGGGTGGAAAAAGGACATTTGAAAGAGGAAACCTCCCTCTTTCTCGTGTTTTTTTGCCCCTGATCCTGAACGCGTTTACACGTTGAGACTTAACTTCTGAGTAGCTGTGTACAGGACTGAGATTCCACCCTTCACTCTCGCTTTTTTAAAAAAACAGCCTGATCTTGCACGTTTACTCAGAAGTAAGCCCCCATGGTGCTCACTGGGCTTACTTTGCTTCTGGGTTAGCATGCCTAGGATTGTAGCTTAGTTGCATCATGCGCTGTCAGCATGGAAAGGTTGGTCATTCTTGGCTGCTGCGAAAATAAAATAAGGCAGAAGTTTTGTGGTAAGACTCGCAAAACCCCGTGACTTGAAGCGACGCAAACGCTCGCATTCGCCACCAATTTTCCCTGTTTTCGCGCTTAAAAATGAGCTACTTTTCCATTCTGCCCAAAGAGGAAGAGTTCTGCGTAACTCGAAACCTTGCATAATTCCTGCACTAGCAAACGTCGCCTAAGATTGAATTGCCTTACCTCTTTTATACCCTTTTGGTATAAAAGGCCACCGTAGTGTTAGCTGGCGCTCATAGTAGGGTTGCTCTACATTTTAGGAGGGATGGGGCTTCCTCTGCCTCTTTAATTATTACCCAGAAAAGAGAATATTGGCAGGTGCAGCTTCTTCAACCCTTGACCGGTTGGGGAAGCCTCACTAGCTGGGATTCCCCCCATCGACACCATTCTTAAAATCACAGGAACCCTTTTCCCACAGGAATGCTGGCGGCCGCCTAGTTGAAAGCCCGTGTGGTGGGAAAATTTTCCCAGTAGTCTCCAATTTAAAAACAAAAAACCTCTTTTCTCTTTTCCTTCTTTCTTTCTTTTTTCTTTTAAAATCCCCCTGGCAATTCAGTTGCTTAGCCCTTGACGCCGTTACTTTAACCACAACTTTTAGGAGTTTTGTGTCTGTTTTTTTTTTTTTTAATTGGGTTTTAGACCCGGTCCCAAGCCAGGCTTAATCACTGCAGCTCACTTCCCCGTCCCTGCAGTCCAGAGCCCTCGGATGTGAAAACAGGAGCGTAGGAGACCGTTCAAGTCAGTGTTTCGCACGGCCGTCTGTGTCTGTACGTGTGTGTTTGTGTATGCCAGCCTGGCTCACAGCCTGACTCAGCTGAGGGCGTAGCAGTTTTCCAGGGAGAGAGCCGCTCTCTCGACACCCCCACCCCCCAAAAAGCTTTCCCTTCTCTTTCTGCTGCATGCCTCATTCCTTCAAGATCCCAGAGCAAATCCTGGGAGCACACTCAGAGGTAGGAGTGGGCTGGAGGCCTACAGCAGGGGTCAGCAACCTAAGGTCCGTGGGCCACAAGCAGGCCCACGGGGATCATTTAACTGGCCCACGAACCGAGCCGCCCGCTCGGCGAGTCCCCGCGTGCTGCGCTAAACTGGCACACCACATAGACTTGCTTTCACGGCGCTGGAAATCACGTCTGCTCATGCACAGACGCCGGAAATCGCGTCTGCGCAGATGCAGATACTGAAAATTGCGGGCGCGATCCAGCCCATGGAGGGATCTCCGCTGGAGTAAACCAGCCCAGGCAAGGTAAACTTTGCCGACCCCTGCCCTACAGAGAGGGAAAGGAGATTTGGGACATAGCGGGTCCCCTGGGGTCAGCCTCTGCATGCAGATCTTTCACTGACCCACCCCAAGAAGAGGCGGAGGGGTAGGGGTTAATTCAGAAAGTTTGATTTAGACAGAGAAACTGGCAAGTATTTGGCAGGGGCCCCTGCTTCCACCCCACTGGGTTGCAAGAACGCCTGCGATGCCAGGATCGGGACCCTTGTCACCGAGGCGGGTGGGGAGTCAAAAGAGTGCTCTCTCTCTCTCTCTTTCTCTCTCTTTTTCTTTTCTTGACGAGCCGCATTGAGAATTGCAGTCTGAGCGGGACGAATAGCTGCCCTTGAAACCACTTTTGCCTCGTCCGCCATTCACCTGTGCCTTCTCGTTACACCAGCACCAAAAAAAAGAGCGAGCGTTCGATACGTAGATAAACACACACATCATACGGGGGTGGGGAGAGGGAAGAAACAAAACACGCAACCCTCTCCGATATCTTCCGCGTTGGTGAGGGCAACCGTGAGTGGCACGGGGAGAATGGGGGGTGGGGGGAAACGGGCTGCCGTTTTCCTCGGGTCTGCCCCCCACCCCTGCCCCCCCGAGCAAGGGGAAAGAGGCGATTGGGGAGGAAACCGCCCCCTACACAACTGCCTCCCTGTTCCGAAACACCCCTTCTTCTCCCTGCGTACAAACCGCACGCCAACTTCCAAGCAGGGAGGTTGGCGTGGCAGTGGCAGGAGTGGAGATCTGGGTAGGAGTTGCAGACGCAAGGCATTGAGATCTAACAACGCAGACTGTTCAATTTCATTGCGAGCAAAACGCACACACAGAGACACACACGCACACGTATATACATAGATATCGCATATACACACACGTGTAGAGAGACACAAAACGCACCGATACCTGCACACAAGCATGCGCAATCTCACAACGACGGGCCGCGTTTGGCCCAGGCAGCTCTTTTCTCCGAAAGCCGCAGTTGACCACACGCACAGAACAATAGAATTCCCAAGCCGGGTGAAGAACACAGGATGTTGCGTCTATCTTTTCTCCTTTTAATTATTGCGATGGTTCTAATTGTTGTTCTTCTGATTCCTGACCCGTCGTCGTTTTCCCCTCCCTCCCTTAACCTGTTTTCGTTGTGTTCCTTTTTTCCAAGAGACTTTGGTGAAATGACTATGGCACCACCCTTTTTATTATGATTAATGTCGTCGTTCTGGTAGGGTTGTAGCTGTTTTTTTTAATTTCCTCGTCCGCCCCCAAAGCCTGGCGCTGCGCCCTCTGCCCCCTCCTTTGAATTTTAACAAGTCCTGCTACTTTTGTAGAGGGAAGGGGGGGAAAAAGAAAGGGGGGCAAGAGGGGTTGTGTCTCTTTCGTTCCTGTGACCAGCACTCGTTCCACAAAACCTCAATCCCCAATCCGCTGTCGTTTTCCTACAGGGCGGCTTCTCTCGCCCACTCAGTGGCATTCCTGGCGCGGCAGACCCGGTCCACCCCCTTCTTCCCCCGGGGACGTGCCATGCCGACCACGCATGAGGTGCTAAACTATACGCGCAAAAGCTGTGACGTCCCGTCCCCGGCGTCGGTTCTTTGAAGGCCACGCTGTGGCCGTGGTGCTCTCTCTTCACGCCTCCCTTCCACCTGCGATGGCTGCAAGCCCGGCTCCTCCGCCCTCACTCAGCTCTCTGACCTCGTATTGGCAACGGGTAGCCATACCCAATTGCCGTGGTGCTCAGCTCACTTCCTTGTCCCTCCGTCTGTGTCTCACGCACGCACACTCAAGGGGGTTTCACCAGGCAGCTGCCAGCCAAAGAGCCGGCGAGGCTTTAAAGCCCGCGCAGAAGGCAGAATTTCGGCAGGTCGCCAGGGACGTGCCTGCAGGTTGCAGCACGGGGAAACTGCATGCAGGAGGAAGCTGCCAGCCAGTGTTGGTAACACTAGGGCAGCTTCGTATGATGCCCTGTAACTCAACTGCGATTGCAGGGCCGGGACAGGACGAGGCGGCTCGTGCTCGAATTCTGCCTTCTGTGTAACTCAACGCCACCAGCGCCTTTTCAGGGTCCAGTCCTGGCCACCCCTCAGCCAGGAAGTGTGTGCTCTCGCCGAACCGTCCATCGCTGCCGCCGTGCAGCCCGATGAAGGCGACCCCGTACCCAAAGACCGCCACGCCCTGTCTCCAGCGGCAGCTGCAGAACCGCTGGAGAGGCCCCGGTGCTCCACCCCTCCGCTTCGCGGAAGGGGCGGCTGGGCCGCTCAGAGGTTGTGGCCCCCTTCCCTCCCTCCCTGTAACTGTTGCGCTGGTTACCGGGCCGCACAGCGGCGCCCTCCCCGTGGCCAGTCGTGGTGTGCGTGGGCCCAGCCATCTTGCCGGGAAACCCTCGAAGGAGAACCCGCCGCGTTTTACCGCGAAATGCACACTTCTGCAAGAGACACAACCGCCTCCCCTCCCCTTGCTTACACACGCACATTGCTCCCTGCCCCAGCGTTTGTCATGGCCGGCCAGCACGGAATGGAAAATTCAGTGGCGTTCAAACTGTCTCCTGAGGAACCGCCTTCTGAAAGGCCCCTCAAGAGAGACCTAATAAGAGGACAAGCCGTCCTGAAAGGAAATCTGCCTTCCAGTACTGACCGCACCCTGCACCAAGGAGCGCATAGCGCGCCTCTTCTAAGGCACACTTGGTTCAGCTTCGGCGATAACGAGGCCCACGAGTTCTGATCGGGGCTGTGCGTGGCATTGATCGCGTGCCTTGGGACGTAGAACCAGAATCATGGGCAACGTGGAGAGAATTCCCTGAAGGAAGAGAGCTTTCGGGTGGCGGTGAGGGGAATCACAGTACTGAAATCTTTGAGAAGGTTAGGGCCTTGCAGACTTGAAAACAGGCCCACGGTGCTTAAAACTCCTTTACGTGGGCTTGCATCCGTTGTTAACCGTACACGGGCCCGTCCATTTAGTAGAACTTAAGCCGGCTACAAAACACATCCTCCAGGGTTGAGAATGCTAGCAAGCTTTGACTTTATGCCAAAACCGAGGCGGCTTTTCCTGGGGCCGGAGAACTGAGTGGTGCCACTCCCAATGAGTCCCTGCTGCTCTTGGGCGGGAAGCGGTCAGTCTGGCATTTTTCAACGCACGGTGATAACCCAGAAGGAACCCGCCGCTGACTGGCAGGTCAGTCTGCGTGGGCCATGAAATCGGTACTCAAGCCTATTCCCGGAAGTGCTGACTGGCTATGACAAAGGAGTGTAGGAAGAGGTCCTTCAGAGGGGAGCACATCGTAGCAGGCTTCAGCGTCTGTAAAGGCTTTGGGGATTTGTTTATATATAATTTTTTTTTAAGAAAAGAAGAAATCTATATATTGTTCCCTCTACCCTTGTGTGTGGTTAATTTTTTTCCTCTCTGTGGCGGGATCAGATTTGCCCCCTGCCTTGTCTGTATCTATCGCTGTTGTGAAACATAAAATACGTCTGGTAACATACAGGACAGTCTCTGTGTGTCTTTCCCCCACACACACACAAAAAAAGGTTTACCGAATGATAAGGGACAAGTTGAGCAAGCCGTTTCAAGGTGGAGGGGGGCAGGTTGAGAGTAATGGGTCTGGGTCATGACCCATTAAAGAATTGGCCCATAAAACCCCAAAACTTCGCAACCAGCCACACGGGAAAATTTGGATTAGCATTTTTGGGGATGTCATTTTAGATGTGCGCTAAACAGCTTCTCATATTTACACTTCAGACACTTCTTTCATAACTATGATGACCCCTTTAAATTATTTCCAGAGGGGGTCTCTATTTCGGGGGGGGGGACAACAGCCAAGAATGTAGCTGTACTTTAAAAGACTTCTTTGTTATGGTACCAGCTTTTGTAGACTACAGTACATCAGTGTTATCCTGGCCTGCTGGCACACACACTGTTTTTTGGGCAGGTGTGGATTGGGAATGGCGAGGGAGTGAAATGAAATGCAGAACGTACATTTAGATAGTGATCATTCGCAGAATCTTTGATAACACAGCCATCTTAGCATTGGCAAGCCAATTAAGCCATGGGCGTGTGATAAGAATCGGTTATCCTGGTTCAATCTGCAATTGATAGCGTTTACCCTTAGTTTCCATGAATTACAATTGAGCAGTTCACATTCGTGATTTCAAGTTGTTGCCGGCTAAGGACGCTCTGTCTCGTGGCTAAATTCAGCATTTCTGAACAGGTACATGTGCTGTGAAAACAAACGATCAGAGTGTCAGTCTTGCAGTTTTTAATAGCTTGGAAGAAGACCCATCGTAAGTAGTATATGATATGAATCATAAAACAACAACAACAATCTTTATTACGGTCCAGAGACCCAACAAATCATTACAAAGCAATACACAATTCATACAGCCTACCTCCAGGTTAAACAAGCATTTTGTTCAGAATATAGGGATCATTGGTTCTTGCAACCACCGATAAAAACTTTGCCACTGCTAATGTTCTAGCATTTGTCCGGTCTTCCAATAGGAACCTGACATGGTGAGCCTCTGATTTTCCCGGGAAAGGTACCAGCAAGGGTTGTATCAGTTCAGCCCTGGCTTGCTCATATTTTGCACAGTGCAAGAAAATATGTTTTATGGAATCAATGTCTTGAGCACACGAGCAAAGTCTGTCCTGGTAGGGAACTCCTCTCAACCTGCCATCCAACACTGCAGAAGGAAAAACGTTTAGTCTGGCTTTGGTGAAAAGCCTTCGATAGTTTGGTACTGCCAGGTTTTTAATGTAAGATGTTAACTGAAAGACATGCCCATATTGTACTCCTACCGCCAGTGGACTACAGACTGTGTGTGATCGAGATCGCAAGTCCCTGTGTGCATTGAATCATAAAAAGTGAAAGAAGAATAACTTAACTTTTTCAACATTTTAACAGCGTAAAACTAAAGAATTCATTTGCTTGCTTTTTCTCAAATTCTGCACTAATAGCAAGCAAGATACAAGTTGATTGTTTAGTACTGCATAAAATCTGTTGCAAGTACCTTAGAGATCGTTTGATCGAAAGGCCGGATTGTAGAAATGGAAGTCCACCAACCTTTGGGCACATTTTGAGAGTTCTGGGGTGCCAGTCACAAAATTGCTGCAATGGGGATGAGGCATAACACACTGTGGCTGCTGGTTGCGTATGTGGGCATAACACAAAATTAAGAGAGAACCATCCCTGGCAACCTTACACTTACTGCGAGAAGTCAACTGTGCCCTCCTGATCCCCACTGTGTGGAACCTGGGATCACACAATACAGTGGTACCTCGGGTTAAGTACTTAATTCATTACGGAGGTCCGTTCTTAACCTGAAACTGTTCTTAACCTGAGGTACCACTTTAGCTAATGGGGCCTCCTGCTGCTGTCGCGCCGCCGGAGCCCAATTTCTGTTCTTATCCTGAAGCAAAGTTCTTAACCTGAAGCACTATTCCTGGGTTAGCGGAGTCTGTAACCTGAAGTCTGTAACCTGAAGCGTATGTAACCTGAGGTACCACTGTATTGGTTTTATGTGCACACATTAAAGGTGTTGCCGTCTAGTAGCAACAGGAAACATTCCTCTGCACAGAAAGAGTACCAAAAAGGAACACAAGCGAACAACAATGAACCTGCACAAGCAACGCTGACACCAAACCCTCCATATAGTAAGTAAAATAGAAACATTGTCACCCGACCCTACCTCCAGCCATCTTTTCCCCCCTCCACCTCTTTCCCCCTTTTCTTCCCAATGTCTCAACAAATGAAACTGATTTGTAAAAATGTTACATGGGAAAAAGAAATACGAGAGAGACATTGCAAACATTTTTGTAAATCAAGAAAATCTTTAATAATAATAAAAAAAGAAAGAGTACCAAAAATACCCTTGCCAATTAAACTTAAAAGCTGCCGGCAAATTTTGCTCCATAACTTTCTAGGAGGACTGGATACTTGCATACATACAGTGGTACCTCTGGATGCGAACAGGATCCGTTCTGGAGCCCCGTTTGCATCCTGAAGCGAACGCAACCCACGTCTGCGCGGGTCGCGATTCGCCGCCTCCGTACATGCGTGTGACGTCATTTTGAGCGTCTGCACATGTGCGAGTGGCGAAACCCGGAAGTAGCGCGCTCTGTTACTTCCTGGTCACCACGGAGCGCAACCCAAAAAGGCTTAAGTTGAAGCGACTTCAACCCGAGGTTTGACTGTACTGTACAGTCATACCTCGGGTTACAAACACTTTGGGTTGTGCGATTTTGGGTTGCGCACCACGCCGAACCTGGAAGTACCAGAACGGGTTATTTCCGGGTTTCGCGCATGTGCAGAAGCGCTAAATCGCGCTTTGCGCATGTGTAGAAGAACCGAATCGCAACCCGCACCTGCGCAGACACTGCGCTGCGGGTTGTGAACGTGCTTCCCCCACGGATCACGTTCACAACCCAAGTGTCCACTGTACATATAGGTGTGTGTGTGTGTGGATAGATAGACAGACAGACAGGCAGACAGACAGATAGATAGCTTTTACTTGGACACCTGGCTTGAGAGCAGTACATGTGAAAAGGATCTAGGAGTCTTGGTTGACCACAAACTTGACATGAGCCAACAGTGTGACGCGGCAGCTAAAAAAGCCAATGCAATTCTGGGCTGCATCAATAGGAGTATAGCATCTAGATCAAGGGAAGTAATAGTGCCACTGTATTCTGCTCTGGTCAGACCTCACCTGGAGTACTGTGTCCAGTTCTGGGCACCACAATTCAAGAAGGACACTGACAAACTGGAACGTGTCCAGAGGAGGGCAACCAAAATGGTCAAAGGCCTGGAAATGATGCCTTATGAGGAACGGCTAAGGGAGCTGGGCATGTTTAGCCTGGAGAAGAGGAGGTTAAGGGGTGATATGATAGCCATGTTCAAATATATAAAAGGATGTCACATAGAGGAGGGAGAAAGGTTGTTTTCTGCTGCTCCAGAGAAGCGGACACGGAGCAATGGATCCAAACTACAAGAAAGAAGATTCCACCTAAACATTCGGAAGAACTTCCTGACAGTAAGAGCTGTTTGACAGTGGAATTTGCTGCCAAGGAGTGTGGTGGAGTCTCCTCCTTTGGAGGTCTTTAAGCAGAGGCTTGACAACCATATGTCAGGAGTGCTCTGATGGTGTTTCCTGCTTGGCAGGGGGTTGGACTCGATGGCCCTTGTGGTCTCTTCCAACTCTATGATTCTATGATTCTACCAGTGAAAGCCTTTTACAGGAGCCAGTTTGCCAACCTCTGATTTAAATTCACAAAATAGATAAGCATTAACATGGATAGTTAAACACGGGGCGGGGGTAGGATTTGTGGTTAAACATATGGCATTCTCACCGTCTATCCCATATCCCACCACAGTTTTCAAAACACAGCACACGCTAGCAGGATGATGCATAATTTTCCAAGTGTGACGTTACCATAAACAGATGCAGAAGCCGTCGCCAGCCCTTTGAGGCGGGGCTGGCGTGCGGGACTCTCTGGAAGTCTGCTTTGACATTCTGTAACTGCACGGCTCGTGTCTGGCTCAGATCTAAATCCTGCTCTGGGAAGGCAGCGCAAGGGAAATGAGTCACTGGGTCATTGGAGACAGAGACAGAGCAACTGTCATTGAATGCAGTGGGGGTTGGGGGGTTGATCCTGCCCTTGAGAGTGTCTGGCTGCAGCATACAACCCAGCCAGTACTCTTTTGAAACAGGTTCTTCTAAGGAACCATAGAATTGTAGAGTTGGAAGGGACCCCTTGGGGTCATCTAGTCCAACCCCCTGCAATGAAGGAATCTCAACTAAAGCATCCATGACAGATGGACGTCCATCCTCCATGGAAGGACAGTCCACAACCTTCCCAAGGGAGAATTTTCCACTGTCAAACAGCTCTTGCTGTCAGAATGTTCTTCCTGATGTTTAGTCAAAATCTCCTTTCTTGTAACTTGAAGCCATGGGTTCGAGTCCTACCCTCCAGAGGAAGAGGAGACAAGCTCGTTCCCTCTTCTATGTGACAGCTATGCAGTGGTACCTTGGTTCTCAAACTTAATCTGTTCCGGAAGTCCCAAACCAAGGCGCGCTTTCCCATAGAAAGTAATGCAAAGCGAATTAATCCGTTCCAGACTTTTATAAACAACCCCTAAAACAGCCATATTTTAACATGATTTTTACTATCTAACAAGACCATTGATCCATAAAATGAAAGCAATAAAGAATGTAATAATAATAATAATAATAATAATAATAATAATAATAATAATAATTTATTTATACCCCACCCATCTGGCTGGGTTTCCCCAGCCACTCTGGCCAGCTTCCAACAGAACACTAAAATACAATAACGTATTAAACATTAAAAACTTCCCTAAACAGGGCTGTCTTCTAAAAGTTTGGTAGTTGTTTTTCTCTTTGACATCTGGTGGGAGGGCGTTCCACAGGGCGGGTGGCACTACCGAGAAGGTCCTCTGCCTGGTTCCCTGTAGCTTGGCTTCTCACAGCGAGGGAACCGCCAGAAGGCCCTAGGAGTTGGACCTCAGTGTCCGGATAGAACGATGTACTGCAGTCACACAATCAATCAGTCAATCAGTAGCTGAACTGGGTTCTACAAAGCCACAAAAACAAAAAAAAAGCCGCAAAAACAAAAACGCAAAATAAATAGCGAAAACAGACAGACCTCAGCGTAACACTGAAAACGGAAGTGTGTCATTCAAATCAGAAGCGTAACACTCAAAACGGAGCACGTTCAGCTTCCAGAAAAAGTTTGCAAACTGGAACACTTCCGGGTTTGCAGTGTTTGGGTTCCAAGTTGTTTGAGTACCAAGGCGTTTGAGAACCAAGGTAC
This sequence comes from Podarcis muralis, assembly GCF_004329235.1. NCBI lineage: Eukaryota > Metazoa > Chordata > Lepidosauria > Squamata > Lacertidae > Podarcis > Podarcis muralis. Next base: position 7,944,575 of record NC_041319.1, read on the forward strand.
CACTGTGTATCATCTAGCATACTAGGGACTCTGCCCTTGCTCCCTCTCTGCCCACCAACCCCACCTACTCCCTTTTGCCAAACCCCCACCCACCTGAGCAACTCGCGGGGCCAGGGTCTCCTCACCCTTCCATTAAACTTCACTGTGGGTGCAATTCAGCTGCCCCCATTCTGTTAAACAAGCAGCCTGGGCTGGCATTTCTCACAGTTCAGTTGATTTAGCTGTCCGACTGCAGAGTGTGGTGACATTTCACATTCTTGTGCGTGAGCCGGGTCCCCCTCAATCCCTGGAAAGTGTTAGAATTTAATCAAGCATTAAGTTGGAACCTTGTGGCAGACAGGTGGAGCCCCGCCCTGAGCTCTGAGCTGGTGGGCAGAGACAGAAGCGTTTGGAGTTTTTAGGGTGTCGGTCAGCTGTGGCATGTTCCAGGAGAAAATGCTGGCAGCCTCTTCAACGCAGCAAGCTGAAGCAGAGAGACAGAGCATCCATGACTGATTTCTGCCAGCATCCAAAACTCTGGCCATGGGAGAAGCAGGAGCCTCTTAGAGTGTAATGTTTTGAGCCCCTCCATCATAGGCTGAGGTTGTGTATAAAAAAGCCAATGCAATTCTGGGCTGCATCAATAGGAGTATAGCATCTAGATCAAGGGAAGTAATAGTGCCACTGTATTCTGCTCTGGTCAGACCTCACCTGGAGTACTGTGTCCAGTTCTGGGCACCACAGATCAAGAAGGACACTGAGAAACTGGAACGTGTCCAGAGGAGGGCAACCAAAATGGTCAAAGGCCTGGAAATGATGCCTTATGAGGAACGGCTAAGGGAGCTGGGCATGTTTAGCCTGGAGAAGAGGAGGTTAAGGGGTGATATGATAGCCATGTTCAAATATATAAAAGGATGTCACATAGAGGAGGGAGAAAGGTTGTTTTCTGCTGCTCCAGAGAAGCAGACACGGAGCAATGGATCCAAACTACAAGAAAGAAGATTCCACCTAAACATTCGGAAGAACTTCCTGACAGTAAGAGCTGTTTGACAGTGGAATTTGCTGCCAAGGAGTGTGGTGGAGTCTCCTCCTTTGGAGGTCTTTAAGCAGAGGCTTGACAACCATATGTCAGGAGTGCTCTGATGGTGTTTCCTGCTTGGCAGGGGGTTGGACTCGATGGCCCTTGTGGTCTCTTCCAACTCTATCATTCTATGATATGTGTAAATAAACCATATGACCACTGGGAGGAACACAGAAAGCAGTTACACCTACATCAGCACAACCAGATCCCTTTATCTGCCCCAACTGCAACAAAACATGTCTCTCCTGCATTGCTTTTTGTAGCTAGAGCAGGTGCTGTAACTCTCCAATGGTTTGACTTCACCCCTCCTCCAATGCACACTGTTTAATTGACTCCCAGCAGATGGATGCCAACCTAAACCATATATAATAAAGACATCACAATCTCCGCTTTGCCTCATTTCCAAAGGAAACATGAACCCCAGGTAAGTGCCTAGACCCATGAAATCTCGCACGCTTGGAGAGTGGGATGGCATGTAACAATACATATAAAAAACAGACTGCTTCCACAGGTTCCCTGCTGTTGCTGTTGTTTAGTCATATCCGACTCTTCGTGACCCCCTGGACCAGAGCACGCCAGGCACTCCTGTCTTCCACTGCCTCCCGCAGTTTGGCCAAACTCTGCTGTTATGCTGAGCCAAAAGGCTTTCCTTTGCCCTGCATCTCAAAAAATGACCTTTTTGGCCATGCCCATTTTTTTTACGCTTTAACAAGGGACCCCTGACCATTAGGTCCAGTCACGGACAACTCTGGGGTTGTGGTGCTCATCTCGCTTTATTGGCCAAGGGAGCCGGCGTACAGCTTCCGGGTCATGTGGCCAACATGACTAAGCCGCTTTTGGTGAACTGGAGCAGCGCACGGAAACGCCATTTACCTTCCCGCCAGTGCGGTACCTATTTACCTACTTGCACTTTGTGCTTTTGAACTGCTAGGTTGGCAGGAGCAGGGACCGAGCAACGGGAGCTCACCCCGTCACGGGGTATTCGAACCGCCGACCTTCTGATCGGCAAGCCCTAGGCTCTGTGGTTTAACCCACAGTGCCACCCGTGTCCCTTTTTTTACGCTTTGCCCAGTACAGTGCTTTGAACTGGGCTGTCAGCCAGTGCCGATGACAGAGCACCCACATAATATGGTTCTATCACTCATTGCCAGTGGATTATCTTGCTGTATTTGGATCAACTGAAGCTTCCAAATCATTTTCAAAGGCAAGCTCACATATAACATTCACTGCAGTTAACTGTATTGGCACAGATGGTTCATAACTTACCGTATGTAGTGGTTATGTTCCGGGGATTGTGTGTAAAGCCAAAATTGTGTATAGTCAAAACAACCCCAGAACCACCCCTGCACAGCCATCCGTTTATTTCTGAAGCTGGCGTGCTGAGCTAGCCTTCCCACCCCCTCCACGCAGGGCAGAGATCTTTTTTAAGGTCTGGGAGGATCCCATGCAGAAAGACCTTTTAAGCTCTCTGACTCGCGTGTGTTTAATTTGTGTGATTGCAGCCGGCAAGCATGTAAAGCTGTGATTACGCAAATTAAAGTTGCAAGTTGACCATATGTGCAATTTGCAAGGGAAGGAAAATGGATTTTATATGGTATGGACTAACAGGAATACAGCCAAGCTTTACGTTGTACAAAATGGGAACCAGTCATTCTCTCCCCCCCAAAAAAATATTTTTTACTTATTTTCCAAATTATTACAAATTTAACCAAATTGTTGTTGTTGTTGTTTAGTCGTGTCCAACTCTTCATGACCCCATGGACCTGAACATGCCTTCCACTGCCTCCCGCAGTTTGGTCAGACTCATGTTCGTAGCTTCGAGAACACCGTCCCACCATCTCGTCCTCTGTCGTCCCCTTCTCCTTGTCCCCTCCATCTTTCCCAACATCAGGGTCTTTTCCAGGAAGTCTTCTCTTCTCATGAGGTGGCCAAAGTATTGGAGCCTCAGCTTCAGGATCTGTCCTTCCAGTGAGCACTCAGGGCTGATTTCCTTAAGAATGGATACATTTGATCTTGCAGTCCATGGGACTCTCAAGAGTCTCCTCCAGCACCATAATTCAAAAGCATCAATTTTTCGGCGATCAGCCTTTTTATGGTCCAGCTCTCACTTCCATACATCACTACTGAGAAAAATATCTATATATTATATAGATATCTATATAATATATAGATATTTATATCGAATATATTAATTGATATATGCCTAATAAATATTAATATATAGTATTAAAAATGATCTGAATATATTGCTATAGCAATAAAGCAACACAATACATATTTTGTACGCTGCTCTGGATTCCTTTAGGACGAAGGTTTTCTTCAATAAAAAAAAGCGTCCGATTCATGATTTAGATTCCCTCGCAGGCATCAGCATCGCTGCGCAGGATCTCCCTCTTTGCACTGATCCTCCCCCTCCGCTGTTTCCCAACGCAAGTGACGCGCTCAGAGGACGACAGGCCGTCCCCTGCCAGCTGCAAATAGGCACGGGCCAATGACATTCCACCTCGCTCTCGAAGCCGGCCTATCCTAACAAAGCAACCAATCGTGGCTCTCCGGGCACCGCCGCGGCTAATCGTGTAACGCCTCCTTCTAAGGCTGCAGGCCTATCATGGCGCTGGCTCCGCCTCCATTCGCCCTGGAGGACGCTCTAGGCCGGTGTCTGAGGCAGGAATCCCCTCCGCTCCCCTCTCTGTGGTCGGGCGCCTCGCTCAGGCCCCGCCTCCTCGGCGCGAGAGAAGGGAAACCACCAGGATTCCTCCCAGCTTCGGTTCTGCGCATGGGCGCCAAGCGGCCCCTCCTTTTCCCTCCGCACGTCAGTCAAGTGACGTCGCCGCCGGCTCCGCCCCCCGCCCCGCGCTCTTTTCCCGCTAGGTGCCTGTTTGCGACCGCCGCGCTTGACGGCTGGTGGGCTCTCTCCCCCTCCTCCTTTGCTCGCTGGTTGTCAGGGCAGCTCGCTTTACGGCCCGGCGGCGATGGCGGAGGGAGAGCGGGCGGAGAGCGGCGGCGGCGGCGGCGGGAGCTCCGGGCGGCCGCCTCAGGAGGGCGAGCCGGGGGCGCTGGAGCGGGCCGAGGCCCTCAAGACACAGGCCAACGACTTCTTCAAAGGTAGCGGCCGGCAGGGAGGAGGAGCCGTGAGGGGAAGGGGGCGGGGCACCTTGAGGGAGGAGGGGAGGAGCCGGGAGGGAATGGGTGGAGCCGGGAGGGGAGGAGCCACGGGAAAGGGGCGGGGTTTCCCAGAGGGGAGGAGCTAATAAGGGGCATCTGAGTGAAGAGGGGGCCAGTGGGAGGGCTGGGCTGCTTGTGGGGAGGGGGCTTATTGCTTAGAGTTAGGGGGTCCCATTGTGGGGAAAGAGATGGGGGGGGGTGGAGGGAGGGAGGGAGGGGCCTCCTGTGCCACCCATGGGGGGGTTGTTGTGTGAGAGAGGACTAATGAGGGGGAGCATTAATAATAATAATAAATTTATTTATTTATTGCATTAATTTCCTGCCTTCTCCAAAGAGCTCAAAGTAATCTGCATGGCTCCCCCCACTTCACCCTCCCATGCTTCCCGTCGAACCCCCGCAACCACAACCCTGTGAGGTAGTTAGGCTGAGAGGCTGCCGCTGGCCCCCAAGGTCATACCCAGTGAGCTTCCTGACCGAATGGGGATTTGAACCCTGGTCCTAGTCCAGAGCTCATAATCTGAGTGCCTCCGCTCTGAAGGAGCGTCTCCACCCCCATCGTTCTACCCGGACACGGAGGTCCAGCGCCGAGGGTCTCCTGGCGGTTCCCTCACTGCGAGAAGTCAAGTTACAGGGAACCAGGCAGAGGGCCTTCTCGGTGGTGGCACCCGCCCTGTGGAACGCCCTCCCTTCAGATGTCAAAGAGAACAACAACTACCAGACTTTTAGAAGACATCTGAAGGCAGCCCTGTTTAGAGAAGCTTTTAATTTTTGATGTATTACAGTATTTTAATACATTGTTGGAAGCCGCCCAGAGTGGCTGGGGAAGCCCAGCCAGATGGGTGGGGTATAAATAATAAATTATTATTATATGTTGAAGATCAAAAAATAGGACACATTTGCCGACTTCTGATTTTAACCATGAATGCTGTGATGACTCTTATAATACAAACCTGTGAAAAACAAGACATGTCCTGGAAAAAGAGGACATATGGCAACCCTATCACTGGCTCCATTTGATGGAGGAGGAGGATTCGAGGAAGATGCTCCCTTAGGATGTGTGTGGGAGTCAGTGAGGGAGGAAGTATGAAACGTGTCTTGGGCTGGTTGTCTGCGAGAGGGAGGTCAATAGGTAGAGGGCATAGAATCATAGTATTGGGAAGGATCCCAAAGGTCATCCATCTTAACCCCTTTGGATGAGCGGCGAATTTGGCTGCAACAGCATCCCCTGATAGGAGGCCAGACGGCTCCTGCCTTAGAAACTTGCAGTAAACTTGCTTCCCTAAACAGGGCTGCCTTCAGATGTCTTCTAAAAGTCTGGTAGTTGTTGTTCTCTTTGACATCTGGTGAGAGGGCGTTCCACAGGGCGGGTGCCACCACCGAGAAGGCCCTCTGCCTGGTTCCCTGTAACTTGCAGTATCACCTTCTGAAGTACATTATTCTGCTGTGGAATAAGCTCCTGCTGTCAAAAGGCTCTTTCCAGTCTTCAATTGGAGTCAACCATGTTTGTAAATGGAACCCATTGGACTTTGCAGCAAAGCGAAGGACTTAATTTTGGCTTGGAAGGAAGAAGAGTCCTCTTGGGGCAGAGCGACTTATGGGAACACAGGTCTGCCTACAGTGGCTTCCTTGGAAGGTTTTTTTAAGGGATGTTGGTGGCTTATCTGGTTCCATGGGGGAGAAGAAGGGTAGTTAAAGGGACCATGTCATCTTGGAGAAACATGTGCAGAGGTATGTGCTTCACATGGGGAGTTAAAGGTGAGATGTGTTGGGCAGCCAGGCAGCCACCACTTCCCTTGCTTCCTGTAAGGGAACAAATATCTTTCTGTGACTTGAACGTGTGAAATTAGCCATACTTGGGTTCTTGATTTCTCCTAGGTAGGAAAAACGCCGGGCAAATTACAGGTTAACGGTCTTCCTTCCTCCCTGTTACATTAAACCTGTTAATTGCAAGCAAGTAGACTTTCTACTTTCCATCCCATGACACACGGTCTGTCCACTAGAATGATCTATTCAGGGGTGGGAAGCATTGTGGTCAATTTGCAGGATTAGCATTCAAAGGGATCCTAATCTCTGGAGGTGGCAGCAGATTTGCAGAGTTTTGCAGGCATTGCTGAACGGCAGGCTGGATCCACAGCACCCAGTGAGGAAGTAGATGGCCTTGTGGAAGAGGTTTTCTCCCCAATAACTTTCTTAGGAGGGTTGAATCTAAGATGAATGGGGAAATTCTGGCTGAGTAAGTGGTGGAGGTGTGTTGTTTAGGAGAGTGTAAAGGAGTGGCCCAGATTATTAGAGCAAGTGTGACAGCTCAGGTGTAGAACATTTGCTTGGCATGCAGAAGGTGACTTGGTCCATCTTCCTGTTTTCGGATATGGCAGAATGGGGTTTCCTTCAAGTAGGTCTCTATGAGCTCTTGTTCTTAAGCCTCAAACACCTTGCTTGACACCAGGCTCTTAAAGATGGATTTCGGGAGGCTTTTCTGCCTTCCCGCAGCCATGATGCTTAACCTCTCGTTGTGCCCTCGGGTCACATGATGACCAACTCTGTAATTAAACAATCCAGGCCTCTTGGACTCTGTTGCATTTGGTAGAACCTCTGCCAACTTTCAGAATATGGTTCACTTTTAATCCCCTGTGATGTTGGCTCATGCCCTGAAACAAGATGTTTTTATAGCCTCATAATTCTGGCGTCTACGGATCCATGGAGACAAGTGAGGGCAGCTTCACATATATGGAAATGTGCACATTTCTCTCTTATTTTCTGGAGTAATTCTGTCTCTTTATATTTTGTCAAATAAGGTGCGGGAACTTGCCCCACATTCACATGTTTGGCTATTTCAGTTCAGCAGAGCCGTAATGTACTCTTGGTTTCTGTCCTCACTGGCACTGCATACATAAAACGCATAACTTGTAATTTGTTGGGGGAAATTTGATTGTGTCGTCCGTCTAGCGTTATTTCCACCCTAGTTCTAACTTTAAATCCTTAAGGCAAATCAGAATCTTTGCTTCTTGCTGAAATATCTGTTAAAGGCTTACAGAACCCTTCCATTTTGTCACTCTTTATCACCCTGATTCTGGGTACAGAAAGTTGTTTAATGGCACAATCCTGTCTACTCAGAAGTAAGCCCCATTGGCAGTGTTAGAAATTAGCTGGGCTCTAGGTGCTCCAGTGTGGTGTAGTGGTTAAGAGCAGTAGACTCGTAATCTGGGGAACCGGGTTCGCGTCTCCGCTCCTCCACATGCAGCTGCTGGGTGACCTTGGGCTAGTCACACTTCTTTGAAGTCTCTCAGCCTCACTCACCTCACAGAGTGTTTAAGGGACGCGGGTGGCGCTGTGGGTTAAACCACAGAGCGTAGGACTCGCCGATCAGAAGGTCGGCGGTTCGAATCCCCGCGACGGGGTGAGCTCCCGTTGCTCGGTCCCTGCTCCTGCCAACCTAGCAGTTCGAAAGCACGTCAAAGTGCAAGTAGATAAATAGGTACTGCTCTAGTGGGAAGGTAAACGGCTTTTCAGTGCGCTGCTCTGGATCACCAGAAGTGGATTAGTCATGCTGGCCCCATGACCCAGAAGCTGTATGCCGGCTCCCTCGGCCTATAGAGCGAGATGAGCGCCGCAACCCCAAAGTCGGTCACGACTGGACCTCATGGTCAGGGGTCCCTTTACCTTTACCTAGGTGCATTTTGTGGCTTGCCTGGGTCTGTTTGTGACCACATGGACATTTCTGGACGGCATCTTGGCTACTGATATCTCCATCTGGCTGGTCTCTCCAGCGTCCTTAAGCAAGTAAGCAGAAGAGCTTATTTAAAGAGGAGTATGTTTGTCAATGAGAATGTCCCCTCCTAGCTGCCCCAAGAGATAGGAGTCATTTCCTTCCATAATTTCATTGGGCCTCCAAGGTCTGTTTAACAGCTCGTTCCTATTCATGCGCCCAGTGGGACTTGCTCCTAGGTATGCATGTGCATGGTTAAAAATGATTTTAAAGGAAAAACAAGCTCTGGGGACAGGAGTGGGTCCTGGTTGCCTTTGCTGTGGAGAGAGCAATAGCAAATGCTGTCCCAACCTACGTTTGAGGAAGGGGAACATTTCCAGGCTGTAGGTGGAAAAGCAAAGCAAGGAGCTGCTTTTAACTAGTGCATTTTGGGCGCAGGAAGTTGGTACGCTGCTTGTTATGTTGTCCAAAGCACTGCATCCGTTGGCGTTTTACAGCTCACCAGGTTTGTAGCTTAGAGGTGGTGGATCAGTCTCATCCACCTTTCTGTCTGGAGGGGGCCTGAGGACGGTTGTTCAGCCTTAGAGGGCGCCGATGACCTGGATCCATTGCAGTCTGGCTTCAGGCCCAGTTATGAGACAGAAGAAGGCTTACTTTGCCAGCGGATGACTTTACACCTGCGAGTGGGCCAGGAGGATGGAGTGAGGAGTGCTGCTCTGTTAGTTTTCCTGAACCTCAGCTCCTTTTGATACCACTGCCGTTGGTATCCGCCTGGATTGGGGCTAGACTTCGGAGGCTCTTTGGTGCTTTTGCTCCTTCCTGGACGGGCATGCCAAGATGATGGTGAGGGAGAGCTCTTGCTTTTTGCCCTTTAGCTTACGGGGTTCCAGGGGTCTTTATTGTCCCCCGCACTCTAACATCTACATAGAACCACAGAGGGGAGTCATCCAAAGGTTTGGGCTTCCATTTCACCAGCAGGCTGGTAAGATACAGCTGTGCCTTTCTTGTCCATCTTTGATCGGGTTGTGGGAACCGTAAAACCATGTCTGGGGGCTGCTTTGAGATGGGCGAGGGCAAAGAAACGGAGGTTACATTCCTGCAGGGGGGGGCTGCAGCTGTGGAGGTTTATAGTGAACCTGAACGGGGGAATGCTCCCCCAAAAGACCCACCCACCTCTGCAGTTTGGGAGTAGCCAACAGTCCCAACTTACCAGCATTGCAGCGTGGGGAGGGAAAGTCTGCGGGGTGGACATAATAGGAACAGCGGAAACACATGATGACTGGAGCACCTGTGGATTTGCATTTGTGCTTCTGATTCTTAGGCAATAAGGAACAGGGTGGTGGTTGTCGTTCACAGATGCCTCGGGGCTTGGGTAGCAAAGGAAGCGGCTGCACAGACATGTGTCTGCTTACCATACAGCAATCATCTTGGTCTAAACCAGCTTCCACCAACCTGATACTCCCATCTGGAGGCCAGCAGCTTGGGGGAAGCTGGTCTAAGCTATTAACGTATCATCTAGAGGTGACCTTGGGTCATGTTCAGGCCGGGGTCAATGTCTTTCACTGGCCAAAAAGGTAACACAAGAAGGGAGCTAAAATGCAGATTCTTCTTTAAAGAAGAATCATGGAATTGTAGAGTTGGAAGGGACCGTGAGGATCATCTAGTCCAACCCCCTGCGATGCAAAAATCTTTTGCCCAATGTGGGGCTTGAACCCACGGCCCTGAGACTAAGAGTCTCTGGCTCTACCAACTGGGCTATATGCACTGTGTGCCTTTCTGCTTGAACATTTAGGTGACTTGCACCAGAGTTAGGTCCCCCTTCCCAACCAAAATGGTCAAAGGCCTGGAAACGATGCCTTATGAGGAACGGCTAAGGGAGCTGGGCATGTTTAGCCTGGAGAAGAGGAGGTTAAGGGGTGATATGATAGCCATGTTCAAATATATAAAAGGATGTCACATAGAGGAGGGAGAAAGGTTGTTTTCTGCTGCTCCAGAGAAGCGGACACGGAGCAATGGATCCAAACTACAAGAAAGAAGATTCCACCTAAACATTAGGAAGAACTTCCTGACAGTAAGAGCTGTTCGACAGTGGAATTTGCTGCCAAGGAGTGTGGTGGAGTCTCCTCCTTTGGAGGTCTTTAAGCAGAGGCTTGACAACCATATGTCAGGAGTGCTCTGATGGTGTTTCCTGCTTGGCAGGGGGTTGGACTCGATGGCCCTTGTGGTCTCTTCCAACTCTATGATTCTATGATTCTAGGGTGCCTCTTCCTGTCACGGAGGAATGTTGCTTCCTCTTGACAGAAGAGAGGAGAACTCTGGGATATCCCGACCTGCTTTTCCCCAGTCTCTTTGTCCTCTTCATGCCAACTCTGATGACTTTAAAAGCAGTTTAGACATACTCATGCAAAGCTAAGCGGGTTGAGATCCCTGCATTGCAGGGGACTGGACTAATTGACCCTCGAGGTCCCTTTCAGCTCTCTGATTCTGTGCATAGCCCACTCCTGTGTGTAAACAGCACAGGTGAGCCTTCCGCGGACTAGCTTCTCGCACCTCACCTTCCTTCTCTTCCTTGTGTGAATAACAGTTTTGTTTATCGCTTTGTTGTGCATTTTTGTGCTTTTATATTTTAAACCGCCCTGTCATCCTCGGATGAAGGGCAGTGTTGGAAATTTAATGAAATAATAAAAGCTTGGCATCTGTTTAGTTGCACCTCCGGGCTCCGTTGCCAAAGGGGTCTACTGGCAGCATGTATTGGCTCCCTGATAACCTCCGTTTCCTGCCTGTCCTCCCCTCTTCTCCCAGCAAAGGACTATGAGAACGCCGTGAAGTATTACACCCAGGCCATTGAACTGAACCCCACCAACGCCATCTACTATGGCAACCGGAGCCTGGCCTACTTGCGGACGGAATGCTATGGCTACGCCCTGGCCGACGCCACCAAGTCCATCGAGCTGGACAAGAAGTACATCAAAGGCTATTACAGGCGGGCCACCAGCAACATGGCCCTGGGCAAGTTCAAGGCAGCCTTGCGGGACTATGAGACGGTAAGCAGGGTGGCGGTTTTCGCCTCTTGAGCATCTAGGGTTGGCGCAATGGCGGCGGTGGGTGTTGCTTCACATGGGGCTAAGCTTGCGAAGCCAGTGTCAGCTTTGAATAATTCCTCAGAAGTCCACAAATCTTGGCTCGGCTTTCTAGCCAGCCATTATTTGTGGACAATGCCAGACCATCACCACCACGACCCTCTTCCTCTCCCCAATCCCACTACTCAGACAGAAGACTTGTGGGAGGAGTGTGGCCTTCTCTCATTCGCACCAGAGTGTGGCAAAGGTAGGAGGCAGCAAAGGAACCTCTTTTGAGCAGCGTAGCAGATTCCTGATGTTCCATGTTCTCCAAGTTCCAGGACAGAGTTAGAGAAGACACATGTCCAAACACACACACACACACACACACACACAGAGAGAGAGAGAGAGAAATCTTCTTCATTTCACTAAGAATTGCCTGGATGGCATTATTGTTCTGGGCAAGATGGGGAAGGATCATTGTGAGTGGCCACCCAGCAATTGGCTTTGTGGAGCCCTGGCAATAAAAGGTAAAAGACCCCTGGACAGGTAAGTCCAGTCAAAGGCAACTATGGTGTTGTGGTGCTCATCTCACTTTAGGCTGAGGGAGCCAGCGTTTGTCCACAAATAGCTTTCTAGGTCATGTGGCCAGCATGACTAAACCGCTTCTGGTGCAACGGAACACTGTGATGGAAACCAGAGTGCATGGAAACGCTGTTTACCTTCCCGCTGCAGCGGTACCTATTTATCTACTTGTATTGGCATGCTTTCGAGCTGCTAGGTTGGCAGGAGCTGGGACAGAGCAATGGGAGCTCATCCCATTCTGGGGATTTGAACCACCGACCTTCTGATCGGCAAGCACAAGAGGCTCCGTGGTTCAGACCACAGCGCCACCCACGTCCCCGCCCTGACAATGGTCAGAGACGAAAAGAGTATCAAGTTCAGGACAGAATATGCAGGATTTTGGGGGTGGGGAATGCTCTGTCAATTTATCCCCTCAGAGGTGCTAAGAGTGGGGAGGGGCAAAACCCCGAGGTAAATGTAGATGGCCTCCAGTTTCAGCAGAGTGATGTAAGCCCACCCTATCCAGTAGCTCAGGGGACACAGATGGCTCTGTGGGTTAAACCACAGGGCCTAGGACTTGCCGATCAGAGGGTCGGCGGTTCAAATCCCCGCCACGGGGTGAGCTCCTGTTGCTCGGTCCCTGCTCCTGCCAACCTAGCAGTTCGAAAGCACGTCAAAGTGCAAGTAGATAAATAGGTACCGCTCCGGCGGGAAGGTAAACGGCATTTCCGTGCGCTGCTCTGGTTCGCCAGAAGCGGCTTAGTCAGGCTGGCCACATGACCTGGAAGCTGTACGCTGGCTCCCTCGGCCACAACCCCAGAGTTGGGCACGACCGGACCTAATGGTCAGGGGTCCCTTTACCTTTACCTTTATTCAGTAGCTCAGCGGCTCAGGAATGTTCATAAGGATTCTATTTGCTCAGAAGTTTATAAGAGTGTGTGGCAGACAAGGCCTGTGGACAAAGGGAGCTGCGTGTTGTTGGTTGGAAAGGTTTCGGCAAGAAATGGAGCAGATGTGGCAAAAAATGGATACAGCTCCATGTGCCAACATTGTGCGTGTGAGGACATTGTAGGTTTTCTGTGATGGAGAGCAAAAGGAGGAGGGAAACATGCCAAAGTAGCTTGTGTATAACCTGACTTCATAGGCCACATTTCAGGACGGTTTACAATATCTTGTAAATACACAGTAATAATTGTAATACAGCATAATAAAATTGTTATCCGCTTAAAAACGCATTTTGAGAAATTGGTGTTGTGCACAAAGGCTCAGTCGTGAATTTACGAGATTCCCAACTTGCAGATGATGAATATATATAAATTCCCTCCTCTGCCCTCAGGTTGTCAAGGTGAAGCCGAACGACAAGGATGCTAAGATGAAGTATCAGGAGTGCAATAAGATTGTGAAGCAGAAGGCTTTCGAGAGGGCCATCGCCAGTGACGAGCACAAGCGGTCTGTGGTTGACTCCCTGGACATAGAGAACATGAGTGAGTTCTTTGTGGAGGCTGTGGCAGGGGGAAGCTGTTACAGTGGATACTGGGGGGGTTGACTGCGGCCTGACTGGGGCAAGGTGCAGCTGAAACACAGAGGGGAGCTTCCAAGCTTCTTGCTAATCCACATGAGACATCTTCAGCGAGGCTCTAATCAGTACCCCATTGCTAAAGTTTCAGGCATCAGCTATTCTGACAGGTGTTTTAACATGCTCTGTGCGGAGACCAAACCCTCATAGTAATGATCACAGGCAAAGAGAGGGCTGGAAGAGGCAGGAACAAACCCTGTGATGGCCTGAAAGATGTGACACAGGGCCCAATTACCCAGCATGCTTTGCGTAGTCTCTGATTTGGGGCACGGCTCATGATCGTATGTATCGTCTCCTGTGCTCACTGCTCTTAATTGCTTGTCTCCAGTTTCTTCCCAAGGCTGTGTGCTAGAGTAGATCTTTTAACTGCTGGACTCGAGCCCTGTGGTTCTCAAACTTCCTGTGCTCAGGAGTCTCTGCATATCTGCTGTGGAACTCTTGCATATTGCAGAGGATTCTGGGACACGCTTCAAGGTGCTCACACAGGACTCTCTAGCATTGCCCTGCGTCAGGGCTGGAGTCAGATGAAGGTCAGCAGGAAGACGCAGAATCGGTTGTCAGTGAACTCAACTCTTTATTCAAGGAAATGGTGTGTTGTTGTTGTTTAGTCGTTTAGTCGTGTCCGACTCTTCATGACCCCCTGGACCAGAGCACGCTAGGCACTCCTGTCTTCCACTGCCTCCCGCAGTTTGGTCAAACTCATTCTGGTCGCTTCGATAACACTTTCCCACCATCTCGTCCTCTGTCGTCCCCTTCTCCTTGTGCCCTCCATCTTTCCTAACATCGGGGTCTTTTCCAGGGAGTCTTCTCATGAGGTGGCCAAAGTATTGGAGCCTCAGCTTCAGGATCTGTCCTTCCCGTGAGCACTCAGGGCTGATTTCCTTCAGAAAGGAGAGGTTTGATCTTCTTGCAGTCCATGGGACTCTCAAGAGGTTCCTCCAGCACCATAATTCAAAAGCATCAATTCTTCGGCGATCAGCCTTCTTAATGGTCCAGTTCTCACTTCCACAAGGAAATGGTGTACCACTCAACAACACTTCCCAGCAGGTCTTACCCCCATAGAGCAGTTGCCAGGACTGAAGGTCCCTGCCTTCCACCCACTCTAAGGCTCCTCATCTCCCGGATGTTTCCCAAGCAGTCTCAAACTGTGTCTGCGCACCTCTGGTCTCTGTTCTGCCCTCTTCATTATTCTGTGCATTCTTGTCGCAGCAGGAGGGGGAGACTCCCTGAATTCTCCAGCAGCCTCTTGACCCCCCTCTCCTCTGCTTCAGCCTCAGAGTCTGAACTGTTCCCTGTCACGGGTTCCTCCTGCTCACTAAACCCTGTTGTTTCTTCAGTATCCCAAGGCTCTGAGCCGTCCTCCTCTGGGATTTCCCTTGGGGGTTTTCCGGCTGGTGCCTCCAACCGCTCGTCCACTCAGTCCCTGACACCTCGAGTGAATAGTGGATGTGCTTGAGAAGAGGCCCACTGCCTTCACCCCTGGCAGAAACTGCAGGAGAAAAAATAGGTTACGGCAGGCCAAATATAACAAACAACAATTTATTATTTATACCCCGCCCATCTGGCTGGGTTTCCCCAGCCACTCTGGGAGGCTTCCAACAGAACACTAAAATACAATAACCTATTAAACATTAAAAGCTTCCCTGAACAGGGTCGCCTTCAGATGGCTTCTGAATGTCAAGTAGTTGTTTATCTCTTTGACATCTGGTGGGAGGGCGTTCCACAGGGCAGGTGCCACTACCGAGAAGGCCCTCTGCCTGGTTCCCTGTAACTTGGCTTTTTGTAGCGAGGGAACCGTCAGAAGGCCCTCGGCACTGGACCTCAGTGTCCAGGCAGAACGATGGAGGTGGAGACGCTCCTTCAGGTATACAGGACCGAGGCCGTTTAGGGCTTTAAAGGTCAGCACCAACACTTTGAATTGTGCTCGGAAACGTGCTGGCCAAAGTATCTGCCATTACTGATCTTTTCACTAGGAAATCCTGGGGATTCTCTAGAACTCTGTCTGAAAGAGGTTTCCAGAGAGGCTTGAGATAAGGACCAGAAGGAAAGAGATCAGGCTTGTTAGAAGTCAAAAAAGCAAAGGCAACGAGGAGGTCTCTGACTTGGCGCGAGGCTAAGGTTCCTGCTTGCAGCCACTTCAAGCTTCTGTTGGATGGAACCCCTTTTTAGCTTGTTTGGACCCCTGCTTGTTATGGTCTGGATTGGGGGCCACTGCCATCGCCGGGCAGCACCACCTCCTCATCTCAGCATCCCTCCTTTCCGAGGAAGCCCTCCCATCCTCACGCTGGTGACTAATGCCATTTTGCACGGGAGGCTGCGCCAAGGTTTCTCTGCCAGCGCCCAAAATAGATCAAGATCTCTGATCATAAATAGATCCCTGGCGTGGAGAGGCTTAATCAGGAAAAATAAATAGACTGGTCTTCTCCTCTGCGGGCCAGCTGCTGGCACGAGCTGCGTCCCTTAATCTCACTGTCTGGACTAAGCCACTGCACGCTTTCATCCTGGACGTCTGTGGATTCTGCATTCAAAGCTTGTTTCTGCAAGCAGGGGCCTTCCTCACGCCTCCTGGCATTTGGAGGAGCCGGAGGGGAAATTGCTGTCCCTCGAGTTTGGCAGTTCAGCCCAATTAGCGGAAAGACAGTGGCAATTACAGGAAGGGAGCCCTGGCAAGACACTTTGGTTTTGCAGAAACGGTACTGTTCTGAGGTGGACACGCAGACACTTGCCCGCCTCCACCTTGGGCAAACAGTTGGTAGAGCATGATCTCAGGGCCGTGGGTTCGATCCCCACTTAGGACAAGAGATTCCTGCACTGCATGGAGTTGGACTAGATGATCCTCACGGTCCCCTCCAACTCAACATTTCTGTGATTGTTTCTGGGGATCAGGTGTCCTGCCCATACTCTGGAAAAGTGGTAAAGCAATATGTACTGAGGGAGGGCAATGTGGTGCCCAGTTTTGTCTACTTGGAACTGTTAAAATATCTTCTGCCAGAAGGAAAAAGGCTCCCGGGACAGCTTGGGATGGAGCCATTAGTGAAAGGCAAGGGCCAGTGAGGTATTGAACCTGCAGTTGCTTACCTGTAACGCAGTGGGTGTTACCTGGGTGGTCGCTTGGGGTGCCAAGGGGCAGGCGGACTCCCCCCCTCCCCAGCCATAGCTGTCAACTTACAGATTTGAAAATAAGGGGCCAGCAGCCTCGAAAATAAGGGATCAGCAGCCAAAATAAGGGATCAACAATTACTTTGATAAAATACATACTTTGTTGCATGCAAATGGCTTTAGATACCTACTAGGTCCATAAATTACCATATAGCATATATTCAACACAAAAAACCAGCAACAATTTGTTGTTGACAAAGGACAGCTGGACATAGAAAGGGCCCCATTACCTTCAGTAGCCTATTTAAGGGACGTCATCAATAAGGGAGAGCAGCGGGACATGGCGCTGGGATAAGGGACTGTCCCGCCAAATAAGGGACGCTTGACAGCTATGCCCCCCTCCCCCGCGTGATGCTAGGCTGGCCTTGTGTTTGCGTTCTGCCTCTCCACCCACTTCCATCTTCCTGCTTCCCCAGCCATTGAGGACGAGTACAGTGGCCCGAAGCTGGACAATGGGAAAGTGACGCTTGCGTTCATGAAGGAATTAATGCAGTGGTACAAGGATCAAAAGAAGCTCCACAGGAAATGTGCCTATCAGGTAACTCCTCCTCCTCCTCCTCTTCTTCCTCCCTTGAGAGCCGCCCCCCCCAGGGCTGCAGAAACGCTGGGTTCTCTGTGCTATGACATGGAGCTGCAAGAGGTTTAAAGGGTTGCTCTAAGGCATGGATGTCCAACCAGTAGATCACGATCTGCCGGTAGATCTCCAGCTAGATCTCTTGGGAGTTGGACATGCCTGCTCTAAGGGGATCATTGCAACCTGTCTGTAATTGAAGGCATATCTCATGCACAGTACATACCACAGCAGGCCATTGGCCCTTGTGGGCCACAGCCACGTGACGTTTCCGCCGGGTACATGTTTACAGTGGTACCTCGGGTTACACACGCTTCAGGTTACAGACGCTTCAGGTTACAGACTCCGCTAACCCAGAAATAGTACCTCGGGTTAAGAACTTTGCTTCAGGATGAGAACAGAAATTGTGCTTCAGCGGCGCAGCAGCAGCGGGAGGCCCCATTAGCTAAAGTGGTGCTTCAGGTTAAGAACAGTTTCAGGTTAAGAACGGACCTCTGGAACGAATTAAGTACTTAACCCGAGGTACCACTGTATTTAAATGCCTCCCCTGCTCTTCCAAAGGAGGCCAGGACGGCAGACAGCAGAACACGCTTTTCAAATCATTAAGGACATTTAAAAACAGTCGCGCATATACTCCCAGCTAATAATTTCAGGGTTAGGAACGGTATCTTTCAGCCCACAAATGCCTGAGTGAACAGGAATGGTTTTCGATTCCTCCTGGATGTCGTTAATGAGGGAGACAGGCACACCTCACTAGGGAGGGCGTTCCACCAATGGGGAGCGGCTACTGAGAAGGCCCTGTCCCAGGTCAGCTCTCAGCAGTGCTAGCCGGGGCTGATGGGAGTTGTAGTCCAAAACCTCTGGAGGGCAAGAGGATGGCGAAGGTTAATCTAAGCTAATCCAAGCCATACTCACTGGAAGCCTCGACTCTTCTTTCCCGTCCCGTCCCCCTTGGTGTAGTGGTTAGAATAGTGGTTCTCAAAGGGTGTGGCAGGTGAGGATGGTGGGAAGATTCAAGGATAATTGAAGAAACATTTAAACATTTCAGTGTAGTAATAGGATAGTATAATTTTTTAATTTTTTTGCAGAATATGGATAGAGATATTTTCAGAACTGAGCACTGCTAGGAGTTGTTTCTTCTTGTTCTCCAATGTATTTCTTCATCAATTTTAAATTTAATAATGATAATCAATTTTATTTATACCCCGCCCACTCCGCCCAGAGCCTGGCTCAGGGCTGCTAACACCAGTAAAATTACAGTAAAAACATAATAGTAAAAAAAAACCCCAATTTAAAATACAGGTTAAAATGCAATTTAAAATGCAGCCTCGTTTTAAAAGTAGCCCATAGATCAAAACCATAAGGGGAGGGAAACATAAGGGTCAGACAGAGTCCAAGCCAAAGGCCAGGCGGAACAGCTCTGTCTTGCAGGCCCTGTGGAAGGATGTCAAGTCCCGCAGGGCCCTAGTCTCTTGTGACAGAGCGTTCCGCCAAGTCGGGGCCAGTACTGAAAAGGCCCTGGCCCTAGTTGAGACCAATCTAACCACCTTGCGACTTGGGACCTCCAAGGTGTTGTCAGTTGTGGACCTTAAGGTCCTCTGCGGGGCATACCAGGAGAGGCGGTCCTGTAGGTACGTGGGTCCTAGGCCGCAATCAGGTGTGGCGCAAGCAAACTTTTATTATGTAATAGTAGTAGTAGTAGTACCCTGCCCATCTGGCTGGGTTGTCCCAGCCGGTCTGGCCCAGAGGAAAAACATTTGAGAACCACTGGGTTAGACTTCTTGTGAGTCCAAGGTTCAGATCCCCTCTTGGTCCTGAAGCTCCCTGGGTGACTCTGGGTCAGTCGCTGCCTCTCAGCCTAGCCACCCTCACAGGGCTGTCGTTTGGATAAAACGTGGAGAGGGAGAATCATGTACGCCACATGATTGAGCTCCTTGGAAGAAAGGTGGTATATAAATGTAATAATAATTTGCATTCATCTTTCACTGGCCACAGTGATCCATACAACGGTCACCGCCAGGCTTGACTACTGTAATTCGCTCTACGCGGGGCTGCCCTTTGAAGCTGTCCCAGAAACTCCAGCGGGTGCAGAATGCTGCAGCGAGGCTCCTCACAGGGTCTCTGCCATGGGAGCATATTCATCCAGTGCTTTTCAAGCTGCACTGGCTCCCGGTGGAGTACAGGGTCAGATTTAAGGTGCTGGTTTTGACCTTTAAAGCCCTTCACGGCCTAGGACCCTCGTACCTACGGGACCGCCTCTCCCGGTATGCCCCACGGAGAGCCTCAAGGTCCATAAATAGCAACACCCTAGTGGTCCCGGGCCCTAAGGAAGTTAGATTGGCTTCAACCAGAGCCAGGGCCTTTTCAACACTGGCTCCGGCCTGGTGGAATGCTCTGCCTCATGAGTCCAGGGCCCTGCAGGATCTGATTTCTTTCCGCAGGGCCTGTAAGCCAGAGTTGTTCCGCCTGGCCTTTGGCTTGGAGCCAATTTGATTCCTTCCCTCTCTTTCTTTTTTCTTTTCCTTCTCCTCCTGCGATGAGGCTACATTTTAATATTTTAATGTTTCAATATTTTAATGTTGTATTTTAATTTTGTTTTTAAGTTGTAATCATTCAACTTGTTTTTATTATTGCTTGTAAGCCGCTCTGAGCCCGGCCTTGGCTGGGGAGGGTGGGGTATAAATAAAAATATATTATTATTATTATTATTATTATTATTATTATTTCTTCTCTGCCACCGTGCCTGTATGTGCGCTCTCTCTCTCTCTCTCTCTTTGACTGACTTCTCTCTTCCTCCTTCCAGATCTTGGTGCAAGTGAAAGAGGTGCTATCAAAACTCCCCACCCTAGTAGAAACGACGTTAAAAGAGGTGCGTGTCTCTCTGTAAGCCCACAACACTTAAATTGAAAGCTGCAGGTCTGTTGCCTCCCTCCTTGACAATTTTCTTCTTCTCAGAACTCCCCATTTGGGGGACAATTTATGTTATTGATTGATTTTTAAATAACATAAAAAATTCAAACCAGAAGGAAAAAGGAAACATACAAAGAATAATACAGTCATACCTTGGGTTACAGACGCTTCAGGTTGCACGTTTTCAGGTTGCGCACTGCGCTGAACCCGGAAGTACCAGAATAGGTTACTTCCAGGTTTCAGCATATGCGCAGAAGCACTAAATCACGCTTTGCACATGAGCAGAAGCACCAAATCGCAACCCACGTGTGTGCAGACGCGGTGCTGCAGGTTGCGAACGCTGCGGGTTGCGAACATGCATCCCGCACGGATCACGTTTGCAACCCGAGCGTCCACTGTATCTCCAAAGCAGTTCCTCTGCTCCCCTGGATTACAAAAAGCTAGGGAGCTATTAAAAAAAAAATCCACTCCAGAATACTGCTCTGTAGATGCACAGGGCAGTAACCTTGCCGCCTTCAGTCATTACATAAGACTTAAAATCAGTCAAAATAATCTGAAAATCACCTGCAGTCTTACTATTTTTCCTTCCGGCCTGCAGTTCATGAGTTACATTCTTCCATCAAGGCCTGGGAGATGCATTTTGCAAATCGATCTCCAGGTTTTCAGAACTCCTTGAACAGTCGTTCTTTCAAAAGTGTCTGTGCTGCACGCCATTCTTAAGAACTCTTGAGAGTACAGTGGTGCCCCGCAAGACGAATGCCTCGCAAGACGGAAAACTCGCTAGACGAAAGAGTTTTCCGTTTTGGAGGTGCTTCGCAAAACGAATTTCCTATGGGCTTGCTTTGCAAGACGACAATGTCTTGCAAGTTCCTGCGGGGTTTTTTTCCTCCCCCCCCTTTTCTAAGCCGCTTATCAGCTGATCCGATCAGCCGATAAGCCGCTAAAAGCCGCTAATAGCGCTAATCCGCTAATCCGTCAATGGTCTTGCTTCACAAGACGAAAAAACCGCTAGACGAAGAGAATCACGGAACGGATTCTTTTCGTCTTGCAAGGCACCACTGTATGGTGAATCCCTGGCCATAGGATGCCAGGATTCTGAGAGTGATCACGGCTCCCCAAGTGATCTCTCTCTCTCTCGCTACACACACACACACACACACACACACACACACACACACACACACAGAGTGCAGCCATCCCTTGTTTCGTGACTGCTGCCCCCCTGAGCCACCACGGCAGCACAAAAGTTTATCCACATTACAGGCTCAGACCGCTTATTTCTGTCACCTCTGCTGTTCCTTCCGAGGAAATACTGGGAATAATCATGAGAGCCTAGGGCTCTTTTGGGGGTTTGCCAGCAGATTTGCAGCGCTGTCATTCTGCAAAGGAGGCCAGAACAGTTAAAGGAGTCTGGGTTGGCGTACACCGCCTGCAAATTCTGCGGGCAACCCATGCCTTTAAAGCAGGAGTGGGGAGTCTCCTGGGCTTTCCAGGCACTGTTGGATTCCCAGCTCTCCTCAGCCCCGGCCAGCATGGCCAATGGTCGGAGTCCAGCAACCTCTGGAGCAGGGCACCTCTGCGCAGGTTCACCACGCCAGCCCTATAGTGCCCTGCGTAGATTCCTTCTTGCGGGATAGACCGTGATGTCTTGTGTGGGGAAATCCAAAGAGTGGGAGGAGGAGAAGCATCCCAAAATAGTTGGTTATAAATAAGCATTATCTGGCTGAGCTTCACGCCTCTTCCCTCTGTTGTCTTATTCTGCCTCCCCCACCACCACCCCGCTTCTTTTTTGTTCCAGACAGAGAAAATAACTGTTTGCGGAGACACCCACGGACAGTATTATGACCTCCTGAATATATTTGAATTGAACGGGCTGCCGTCGGAAACAAATCCATATGTATCCTTTCTTGCCGCTCCTCTAGGGCCACTGTAGGCCTTGTTCATCTGTTTCGCCTCCTCCTTGGGTGGAAAGGGAACTGCGCTGGTGGGTTGCTGGCAGGGGACAGATGGACGGACTTTGGAAAGGGAGAAACGGCAGGAGACATGGGGAGCAAGGACTTCCCGCAATTCCCCCTTCTCCGCACACCCAGATGTGAGGGAACCGGTCTGCTGGGGGCAAGCGCTTCCTTCCACCCAGGAAAATTGTAGGCCAGTTTGTAGAACTTCTGTGTGCACCTGAATTTATCTGGGGAAAAGATCTTGGAGGCTGCCACCTTCCTTGCAGACCTTTTCTTGGGTGCTAAGATCAGCAGAGGGAGCCATCTTGGTAACTTACGGAAACCTCCAAAATTTCAATGTGTGTGTGTGTGTGGTGGCCCAGGTGAGGGCCTTCTCTGTGGCAGCCCCTAAGTTGTGTGACTTCCACCCACCCATCCACCCTGGAAGTGCATCTGGCATCTTCACTATACCGCTTTTGGCAGATCCTGAAGACACACCTCTTAGACTCCTCAGATGTGTTTTTTCAGGGTCCACCCGATTCCGGTGGCTGTTACCGTATTTTTCACTCTATAGGACGCACCCGACCATATGATGCACCTAGAGAACAAGAAAAAAAATTCTCTCCCTCTCTGCACAGCGCCCCTTCAGCGAAGAGCCCCTTCCATTTCTCCTCCCGCTTCGCTGAAGGGGCGCTGCGCAGAGAGGGAAAGCTGCGCAGCACCTCTCCAGCGAAGCCTTTCCAGTGGCTTCAGGCGGCTATCCCTGAAGCCTGGAGAGCAAGAGGGGTTGGTGCGCACCGACCCCTCTCGCTCTCCAGGCTTCAGCAAAAGCAACGCGAAGCCTCTGGAGTGCGGAGCTCCCGCTGCGCCTTGGAGGCTTCGCGTTGCTTTTGCTGAAGCCATGGAGCCTGCATTCGCTCCTTAAGACGGACACCCATTTCCCCTTAATTTTAGGAGGGGAAAAAGTGTGTCTTATAGAGTGAAAAATACAGTGCTTGCTTTAAGCCACTTTTAGTACTGAATTTTAAATGGTTGACTCCCACCCTGGGACCTGCTGATTAGGGGCAGGTAAAAAAATGTGTGGCTGCTGCTTAATTAATTTGTTATGAATTAAGAAGTAATGCTCATCCCTGCTGGGACCTGCTGATTAGGGGCAGGTAAAAAAATGTGTGGCTGCTGCTTAATTAATTTGTTATGAATTAAGAAGTAATGCTCATTCCTGCCAATCCTCTAATTTTTGGTGTAGGCAATATGAAGACTTTCTGAGCTAGAAATCTGACTTGGAAATGCCCTCTGGCCGATGGCCACATATTTTGTCCATGCATGCTCAGATTTCTCTCTCCAAATGTGAGGGATAGAAACTTTCCCCTTCCTTCCCCCCCCCTTTTGCTCTCCCCACCCCCTGTTGTTGCTAATGAACGTTGAGGCTCCCAATAATTCTGTACAGGCTCCTGGGATCCACATTCAGTCTGCAATCCTAGATGCCCTTACTACAGAACAAGCCCCCCCTGAGCTCATGGGACTTCCTTCTGTGTAAACATGCCTAGGGTCATGCTTTCAGAGCTTGTTTTCAGAGCCTCCCTAGAACCACAGGAGCTGGAATGTTCTGGAGGTTCATCCAGGTGAACCTCTCTCATCCCTCCCTTTCATTTTGTCTTTTTGCTCTGAGGGCAGGATCCTTGCATAGTGACGTTTACCTGCTTCTGTCATTGCTCCCTGAGCTCTTCTGAAGTCACGTTTGGCGCCTGCTTTTATTGTCGCCCTCGGCCCCGTCACGGCAATCTATCCTTGAGTTTGTGTTTACCTGTCTTGCTTGCCCTCCCAAGAGCTCTAGACAAGGCATGGCATTTCTTGGGGAAGAGATGTATCAGATGACAAGAAGGAAGCTGGGGCGGGCAGGTGTGGAATCCACATGGACCTGCCATGCAAAGGCCGCATTTTACGGTTTTTTTCCCTTGAGCACAGCCGCTTCCCCACCACAGATATTCAACGGGGACTTTGTTGATCGTGGCTCCTTCTCCGTGGAGGTGATCCTGACGCTCTTCGGTTTTAAGCTGCTATATCCAGATCATTTCCACCTACTTCGAGGTAAGAACATCAGAAGAGCCCTGCCAGATCAGTCCATTGGCCCATCTAGTCCAACATCTGCCCAGCCAGATACCTGTCGGATGGCCGCAAGCAGGATTTGAGCCAGTGTGGTGTAGTGGTTAAGAGCGGTAGACTCGTAATCTGGGGAACCGGGTTCGCGTCTCCGCTGCTCCACATGCAGCTGCTGGGTGACCTTGGGCCAGTCACACTTCTCTGAAGTCTCTCAGCCCCACTCACCTCACAGAGTGTTTGTTGTGGGGGAGGAAGGGAAAGGAGAATGTTAGCCGCTTTGAGACTCCTTAAAGGGAGTGAAAGGCGGGATATCAAATCCAAACTCTTCTTCTTCTTCTCCCCTGCTGTGGTTTCCAGCATCTGGTATTCAGAAGTCAGAATCTCATTTCTTGTGATTTGAATCCTCTTCCTGCCTTTATCAAATGTTTTTAGAAACCTCTTGCCACTCGCCCTGCCCCACGTATATGACTTCAAAAGCCCGGCACTCCTCCCATGCCACCTTATGGTTTTCCGTGACGAGCCTTTAGTGTAACGAACCCGCATTCCTGAACTGCTTGCTGAGTGCATCCCTGACGCTTTCCTCTTGAGGTTGTGTGTCTCTCCAGGGCAAGGGGGTGGCTCTAGCTTCCCAGCTTTGTTTCGTTCTTGGGGGACCTTGGTGGCTGTGCTCCCTCTTCCCTCTTGAAGGCAGCATGCCCCTGAACGCCATCTGTGGGGAAACACGGGTATGGTGGAGAGGGCAATGGCCCTCTTTCAACCTGCTTGCAAGCTTCCCACATGCATCCGGAGGGCCACTGCGAAAGCAGAATGTGAGAGCAGGTAGGTCTTCGGTTTGCCGCATTCTGCTGCACTACACATTCCCAAAAAGCACAGGGCTCCATCTTCTGAGATATTGCAGAGGAGTCACTTTGTACCAACTCTTGAGAGCCAGTGTGGTGTAGTGGTTAAGAGCGGTAGTCACGTAATCTGGGGAACCGGGTTCGCGTCTCCGCTCCTCCACCTGCAGCTGCTGGGTGACCTTGGGCCAGTCACACTTCTCTGAAGTCTCTCAGCCCCACTCACCTCACAGAGTGTTTGTTGTGGGGGAGGAAGGGAAAGGAGATTGTTAGCCGCTTTGAGACTCCTGAAGGGGAGTGAAAGGCGGGATATCAAATCCAAACTCCTCTTCTTCTTCTTCTTCTTTGCTCCCTAGCACTCTAGACAGCTGTGACTTCCCCCAAAGACCCCTGGGATCTGTCATTTGTTGTGGGTGCTGAGAGTTGTTAGGATACAACCCCCCCCCCCCGTTCCCCTCCCAGAGCTACACTTCCCTGAGTTCCCTGTGAATCGGGATTGATGGTTAACCACTCTAGGAATGTTAGTTCTGGGAGGGGGATCAGGGGGTCTGTTAGGATATACCGTATTTTTCGCTCTATAAGGTGCACTTTTTCCCTCCTAAAAAGTAAGGGGAAATGTGTGTGTGTCTTATGGAGCGAATGCAGGCTGCGCAGCTATCCCAGAAGCCAGAACCGCGAGAGGGATCGCTGCGCAGCGCTCCCTCTCGCTGTTCTAGCTTCTGGCTTAGCCACACGCAGCCTCTTCAGGGCAGCGGGGAGCCTTATTCCCACTGCCCTGAAGAGGCTGCACAGCTATCCCAAAAGCCAGAAGAGCATGAGGGATTGGTGCACACCGATCCCTCTTGCTCTTCTAGCTTCGGGGATAGCCACGCAAAGCCTCTTGAGCGCAGCGGGAGCGCTCCTGCCTCTTCGCTCAAGAGGCTTTGCATTGCTTTCTTGTTTTCCTCCTCTAAAAACTAGGTGCGTCTTATGGGGCGAAAAATACGGTAGTTCCGTTCCACCTTAAAAGGGAACAGGCATGACTGTGTGTCACATGCCTGTTTACTTCCAGCACAGTCTGCTGGGAACTTCCGTTTTGTATATTGCTTTTGCTAGTATTTCTATTTGCTGGACACGAAGGGAAGCAGACATTTTTTCCCTTTGTTCCTGAACTATGCTGAATAAATGCTGTAAATACGCTTACACATTTCCCTGTCTGCCACTTCCGTTGTGAGATGATTTATTCACTCTGCTGATAGAGCGTGCCGAGTCTCTAAACCTATCTGAGGCTCGTGTCACTGTTTGATGCTGTTCCAAAGGAGACCGGTGATCGCCCGGCCGCCGGCCGGTGGCTGGAGCCAGCTGGAGGCCTGCCTGAGGCCCCTGTCTCCCCGGCAGTATCCCAACACAAACAACTCTCAGCATCCTTAATTTTTTTTCCTAATATTTTGTTGGAAGCTGCTCAG
Source organism: Podarcis muralis (assembly GCF_004329235.1). Lineage (NCBI taxonomy): Eukaryota > Metazoa > Chordata > Lepidosauria > Squamata > Lacertidae > Podarcis > Podarcis muralis. The sequence continues at coordinate 7,970,663 of NC_041319.1, forward strand.
AGTGGCTGGTGCAACCCCGTCAGATGAGTGGCATGATGATGATGATGATGACGATGACGATGACGATAATAATAATAATAATAATAATAATAATAATAATAATAATAATAATAATAATACAGTCGTACCTTGGTTTTCGAACAGCTTAGTTCTCGAATGTTTTGGCTCCGAACGTGCAAACCCGGAAGTGACTGTTCTGGTTTGCAAACTATTTTTGGAAGCCAAACATCCGACGGGGCTTCCGCGGCTGCCGATTGGCTGCAGGAGCTTCCTGTATCCAATCAGAAGCCGCTCTTCGGTTTCCGAATGTTTTAGAATTCAAACGGACTTCTGGAATGGACTTCCGAGGTATGACTGTAATATCACCAGCCCTGGAAGTTTAGGGGAGGGAGGGAGGGTGAAGCCCTTTCCTGCAAACTCGAACCAAAATCCCCCTTCATTTTGGCCTTTTAACTCCTCCTCCTCTCTAGGGAACCACGAAACGGACAATATGAACCAGATCTATGGGTTTGAGGGAGAGGTCAAAGCCAAATACACAGCCCAGATGTTTGAGCTCTTCAGTGAGGTCTTTGAGTGGCTACCTCTGGCGCAGTGCATCAACGGCAAAGTCTTGGTGAGCAGTCGGCCGCTTGGGTGGGGGTCTGCAGCTCAGCTGAGCACTTTGTGACCCTTGCTGTTCCTTCTCCTCTTCTCTCCCCCTGGGTAGATAATGCACGGTGGCCTCTTCAGTGAAGACGGCATAACGTTAGACGATATCAGGAAGATCGAGAGGAATCGGCAACCTCCAGATTCGGGTGAGCGGTGGTAGGGTCAAAGAACTGGGGTGGAATGATTTGTCTGGTGGGGATTGGGTAGCCTTGTGTACCCGTAGGAGCAAAGCAAGCAGCCTTACAATGAGCCAGACGATCGGTCCATCTAGCTCCATATTGTTCGCACTGACTGGCAGCAGCTGCTTTCCTACCTGGAGATGCTGAACCTGGGACCTTCCTGATGCTCTGGCCCAGAGGGTATGGCTATCAATGCTACAAGCAAGGGAATAGTCACGAAAGGAAATACAGTGGTACCTCGCAAGACGAATGCCTCGCAAGACAAAAAACTCGCTAGACGAAAGGGTTTTTTGTTTTTTGAGCTGCTTCGCAAGACGATTTTCCCTATGGGCTTGCTTCGCAAGACGGAAACGTCTTGCAAGTTTGTTTCCTTTTTCTTAACACCGTTAATACAGTTGCGACTTGACTTCGAGGAGCAACTCATGGAACGCGGTGTGGTAGCCTTTTTTGAGGTTTTTAAAGACTTTGGTGATTTTTGAAGCTTTTCCAAAGCTTTCCCGACACCGTGCTTCGCAAGACAAAAAAAAACGCAAGACGACAAAACTCGCGGAACGAATTAATTTCGTCATGCGAGGCACCACTGTCCTTGTTGATTCATTGCATCATGTTTTGGTCAACCAAGCCAGGGTTTCCCAAACTTGGGTCTCCAGCTGTTTTGGGACTACAACTCCCATCATCCCTAGCTAGCAATAATCCCTAGCTATTATCAATAAAAAGTTTGTGAATGTTTATTCAAAGCCAGCCAAGGAGTCCAGTTCGCTTTGTTGCATCTTCAGATACTTTGTAAAGGGTTCCCATTCATCCTTAAAGTCACAGTTATCCTTGACCCGCAGCTTATATGTCAGTTTTGCCAGTTCTGCATAGTCCATCAATTTTTCTTGCCATGATTCTTTAGTTGGGGTTTCTTCAGTCTTCCATCCTTGTGTTATTAAAACTCTTGCGGCTGTTGTCGCATACATGAAGATGTTTTGCAGCTTTTTTGGCAGAACTAAGAGGGGGGAAACTGTTCTGAGCTGCAACGAAAGCAGCTCTCTCTTTTTTGAGGATGCACCATCTGAGAAGAGACGTCCCCTTCTCTTCCGAGAGCACCTCTTTTAAGATGGCACTTGCCACTTGCACTTAATTTATGGCTAATTATTGGGAGGGAACGAGGGTGGCTTTTTCCTGCCATGGAGAAGGGGATCTTGGATGGGTTGTCTCTCCCACAAACTCCACTAGGACGCTTTCTGAAAATTAGGACACGCTTACTGCCCCGTGTGGGAGGACAGCCCTATCCCCCCGTCACTCCCTTCCTGCCTAGCAGGTTGTCGTTGCCCTTCTTAGAGGGGGGAAATACAAATTTCCTGCCTGAATTACTAGGGGCACCTTTTATTAGCTTGAACCTTTTGGGATTGACTGGCGAATCTGACCAATGTAGTCATCTAAAAGTTTTAGGCTTAGCTGTCTGTCTGTTTTCTCCACCCACCCACCCACCCACCTACTACTACTACTACTAATTTTTTATTTATACCCCGGCCTTCCTGGTTCAAAAACCAGGCTCAGGGCGGCTAACAACAAATTTAAAATGCTTAATTATACAACCAGCATAAAATACAGTATAAAAACATGAAAACAATAAAAATCAAAAATCAATTTAGGGGAAATAAGCATTAGATAATCCCCCAGGGCTAGCTGGCTGAATTGGTCCTACTTGGGCCAGCGAGGAGGCCAGGGGAGAATTAGCTGCGGGGTCTCAGAGCGGGTAATCTTCATAATAGGGGAGGGGGAAGGAAGAGAAGGGAAATAAAAGATCAGGCTGAATTCAAATTAAAGGCCAGGCGGAATAGCTCTGTCTTACAGGCCCTGCGGAAGGAGGTGAAATCCTGCAGGGCCCTGGTCTCATGGGACAGAGCATTCCACCAGGTTGGAGCCATCACTGAAAAGGCCCTGGCCCTGGTGGAGGATAGTCTGACTTCCTTAGGTCCCGGGACCTCTAAACTATGGTTAGTCATATATTTATTGCTGTCCTGCTGTTGCTTCCCCTGTTTTTGAGGAGCAGAAATTTGGCAGGTGAAGCTTCCCTGGCACAGAGACAAAAATGATGGGGAAGACTTCTGCCAGTCTGCTGCTGTTAAGAAAGAGAAGCCATGCTTGGAGAAGAAGAAAAAAGAGGTGTAAACCCTAGATCTGAGCAGATTAGGGGTAGGGCAGTAGGCCTGAGAGTTGACTCATAAAATTGTAGAGTTGGAAGGGACCCTGAGGGTCATCTAGTCCAACCCCCTGCAATGCAGGAATCTCAACTAAAGCATCCATGCCAGACGGACACCCAACCTGTACTTAAAAACCTTCAATAAAGGAGAGTCCAGTCCAACATCGCTAGAGGGCACCAGGTCGGTTGGCAAAGGCAGGTTTAATTCTGTGATTAATGGATTGATTATATCCTGCCCTCAACTCCCCAAAGAGCCTGGATAGCAAGCGGAAGCACCATTTAAAACAAAAGCAGACATTTGAAAACCGGTGAAAGCGTTCTCAAAACATCTGCAATTAAAAGCAGTTACAATTAGGAGCCATTCTTCCGCCCAGTGACCTTAGGGTTGCCCAGAACAGTAGTCTTCAGCCACCACGTGCCTGGGTGCAAACAGGAATGTTTTCAAATACCTCCTGAAAGTTAACGGTGATGGAGAGTCTGGCGCACCTCACCAGGGAGGTCGTTCCACAACTGGGGGGCCGCCACAGGAAAGGCCCTGTTACGACTCAGTGCCAGCCAGGCATCCCCCACTGGTGGCACCACCAGCAAGGCCTCACCTGGCAATTGTAGAGTCCGAGGTGGTTGATTGGCAGTCAGCTGGCAGCCATCATTGGTTTCCACCAGCCACAGGCCTCACTTTCTGCGCCTGCGTTCCTCCCTGCTCATTTATTGAACTCGCCTCCTTCTCATTTGCAGGTCCCATGTGCGACTTGCTCTGGTCAGACCCTCAACCCCAGGTAGGTCTTGCTTTGGTGAGACTCGTGAGCTGTGTGCCCATTGCTCCATGACTACAACGTCTCCTCTTTCGGATGCTTCCTTGATTTCATTCTTCATCTCTTGATCTCCCTGGGCATTTTGACCGGGTGGGGAGGGACAGTAGCATTTCCCCAGGTCTAAATTACTCTTGGGGCCTGGTATCCCCGCCCACGATGATTCTGTGGAGGAGTCTGCCCCTTGCTGGGCTGAGTGCTGTCTTCGATATACATAGCGGCACCACCTCTAGTACAGCCTTCTCTATCCAGTGAGAGAGAGAGCCAGTGTGGTGGTTAAGAGCGGTGGACTCATAATCTGGTGAACCGGGTTCGCGTCTCCGCTCCTCCACATGCAGCTGCTGGGTGACTTTGGGCCAGTCACACTTCTCTGAAGTCTCTCAGCCCCACTCACCTCACAGAGTGTTTGTTGTGGGGGAGGAAGGGAAAGGAGAATGTTAGCCGCTTTGAGACTCCTGAAGGGGAGTGAAAGGCAGGATATCAAATCCAAACTCCTCCTCCTCCTCCTCCTCCTCCTCTTCTTCTTCTTCTTCTTCTTCTTCTTCTTCTTCTTCTTCTTCTTCTTCTTCTTCTTCTTATCCTGCCTTACAGAGCAGGGTTCTCCAAACTTGGGTCCAGCTGCTTTTGGATTACAGTTCCCATCATCCCTGACCACTGGTCCTGTTAGCTAGGGATGATGGGACTTGTACAGTGGTGCCTCGCAAGACGAATGCCTCGCAAGATGAAAAACTCGCTAGACGAAAGAGTTTTCCGTTTTTTGAGTCGTTCCGCAAGACGAATTTCCCTATGGGCTTGCTTCGCAAGACGAAACGTCTTGCGAGTTCTTGCGAGTTTGTTTCCTTTTTCTTAAAGCCGCTAAGCTGTTAATAGCCGTGCTTCGCAAGACGAAAAAACCGCAAGACGAAGAGACTCGCGGAACGGATTAATTTCGTCTTGCGAGGCACCACTGTAGTTCAACAACAGCAAGAGACCCAAGCTGGGGGAATTCTGCTGTAGAGTTTATATCAAGAGCTCTTCTCCTTTTTGCCTGGTTCTGTCTCCTGAGACAGATGGACGCCAGTGGATTTCTTGGTGTCGCCTGCATACTGGGCACCCGAACCCCTCACCATCTCATGTTTATAAGGCTGCCGTTGCACCCAAGGGTCTCTTTCTCTCCTCCACCCAGAACGGCCGGTCCATCAGCAAGCGTGGCGTGAGCTGCCAGTTTGGGCCCGACGTCACCAAAAGCTTCCTTGAGCGCAACCACCTAGATTACATCATCCGCAGCCACGAAGTCAAGCCGGAAGGGTATGAGATGGCTCACGATGGCAAGTGCGTCACTGTCTTCTCTGCCCCCAACTACTGGTGAGTGTGCAAGGGGACACGCTGCCGTGGTGGTGTGCTCTACTTCCTATTTTTTATATATATATATATATATATATATATTAGTCTTCAATTACAAAAATCCAAAATATGCCCCATTATATCCATATCAAGTCACAATACCAAATCAAATACAGTGATACCTCTGGTTGCGAACGGGATCCGTTCTGGGCCATGTTCCTTTCTGGGCAACCTTTCAGGGCCCACATGCCCTAACCCTAACCATACTTGTAAGCTTGGCAGTGCCCCAAATTTTGATCCACCGTTCCTCTGCTTTCGGTCTTCCTGTCGTGCCTTTTGTCGGCCTGTTAGCCCCCATAATGTGCAAAAACCGTTCATGCCCTCCCTTAATGGCGCTCCACGCCTTTCCGGGGGGGGGGATCCTGAAAACCCTTAGAAAATGCTGCCCTAACCCTCTTCTCCCCCCCCCCCACCTTCTCTTTCCCAGTGACCAGATGGGCAATAAGGGTTCCTACATCCACTTGCAAGGCTCAGACTTGCGGCCGGAATTCCACCAGTTCACAGCAGTGGTGAGTCCTTCCAGTGGAATGATGCGCTTAGCGGTCACACGCAGCTCTCACCGATGCCCCAGGTCCCTCCTGGCCCCCTTCCTGGGATCTTGCCACGCAAACAGGCCTTTAATCTCAGGGCTGTGGGTTCGAGTCCTGCATTGCAGAAAGTTTGACTGGATGAACCTGGATGTTGCATTTGGCCAAGTCTGTTTGTATTCACAATCCTGAGTTGGCACAAGTCACAAGGTAGCCGATTATTGGCAAGAGCTGTTGATTTTCCTATGAATTACCGTACTTACTGAACACCTGTGGTAGGTGAAGACGTGTGTGCACGTTCAGGAAAGCCGTCATGTAAAAACATTTTATGATGTCAGTTTCCTTCACCCTTCTTTTTGCAAGAAGGCGTAAGAATATTTTTCACGCAGGTGTCGCGGGATCAAGTGCGTCGGTTTTGCTGAATCAGTTAAACCAAAAAGCTTTAATTGGAAGAATTTGCTACAATTCTGAGTGGTGCTTTTGATGGGACAGGGGGCACCGGGGAGGAGTTTATGGATCCAAGGGACAGGGACCTGATTTGGGGACCCCCGCTCTTGGAAGGGGTGCACCTTTGCTAACCAAACTTCTCTTCCTCCTTCCCCAGCCTCATCCAAACGTCAAGCCAATGATGTATGCCAATTCGCTGCTGCAAATGGGGATGATGTAAGCTGCCCTCCAGCTCTGCCAGCTTGCCCCCCCCACCTTCTTGCCAGGAGACCCCTGCGCTAGGCAAACAACAAATCCCCCTTCCTTCCTTCCTTTTTTTTTTGGGTTACATTTCCTTCCAACATCAGCCTTCACTACAAAGCAAGGGATATTTTGTCAGGTGGGCTGGTGGTTACGGCTGAGCATCTCCTGCAGGGTGTGTGTGTGCTGAGGACTGCGTCTGTAATACCCCCCACCCACCCCCCAGAAGGCAGATACTGTCCCAGGGCGACCCTCGCCTTTGCTAGCGTTGCGTAATGCGCACAGGCAACACGAGAAAACGGCAGCCAGAACGTTAGATAACAATTTTTTTTTAATATATCGGAAGACTGTATTTATTCCTTACCGACTCTGATTTTTCCCCCTGCCCTCCCACCGGTTCTCCTTCATCTTTTCCCAGCTTGAAAGCAGTCACGATTCTGCAACCCACCAGCCTAGAGGAGTGGGGCGGAGGTTGAGGGCTGCCTTTGCCAGCCTCTCCCCTCTTCCCCTCCTCCAGCTGATGGCTGTAGTCCCGGAAGATCAGAGCTCAACTCCGTTAGGTGTGTGCAAACACACCCGACCCCTTCCACCTTTCCCGTGGGTTCTGCGTCGCCGCAGAGAAACTGTTCGGTTTGCCCAGGCGCTCAGAGCTCAAGGGGAAGAGCTGTTCCGTTACCTCTTTCTTGCGCCACCTTGTCATAGCGACAAGGGGTCTTCAGTCTGTGGGCGAGGATGGCTTCTCAGCCTAGCTGCCCGCCAGCTCTAATCTCTTCCCGGGTACTTTGTTGGTCCTATCATCATGTTCCCAGCTAGCCTAAGCCGAAAACCCCAGAGGAATGTGTAGCCTGTTTGCATGTTTGTGTGTGTGAATTTTTCCATCCTGATGCCAACTGTGGATTAGCCTCAGCTGGGCTATTACTGGCCACCGTCCCCAGCTCAGTACGGAGCAGGGGAGGGGGGCTTCTGGTAATTTTGGGGTGGAGACAGGAAGGGGATTGGGGAAGGGGATTCGGGAATTGTGTAGGGCTGACCCTTGGCTTTTGGGCCCCCTTCATTCCAGCCTCGCAGGGATTGTTACGCGTTCCGGGGAGGGGAAAATTCATCGGGGCATTTTGACGACTCTCCCGTCTTGAGATCTGCAGGCTTCGGGGATCCGTTTGTCCAGGGGGTGGGGAGACTTAACACCGCTTCCGGGGCTTTATCCTCTCAAGATCCTTCTCGACCTCTTCCCTGTGACTGATTTGGAGGGATCACTCTTTTAGTCCAGGATATGCTGCTGGTGGGATCTCGGGAAGGTCAGGGTCCTCTCTCTAGTTGGGACCTTCCAATTCTGATATTGCACAAGCTTGGTTTCTTGAGAGAGAGAGAGAGAGAGAGAGAGAGAGAGAGAGACAAAGACCTCAATCTCAGCGGAGATGTGCAGAATCTGTCTTGTGGCTCCTGGTTCCCTCCCTTCCTTCCCCTAGCTTGTGCGTTTTACGTTTTTGTCGCCAGAGGATAAAACTGCCTGGGGGTGGGGGAATCAGGCCTGAGGGGACCAGCTTTGCCAAAGGGCTGAAGAACTGGGAAATGGAGAAATTTGGTGGTTTGTTTGTTTTTTTGTTGCTCCTATTCCCCGCCCCCCCAAACACCCACACCTTCTTGGGACCTTCCCTTCTTGCTCCCGCTCTGGCAAGGCATCGTCATTTCGGCTTTTCCAAACTGAAACGAGGCTGCTTTCTTCCCCTATCGTGGCCGAAAAGAGAAACCAGCGAATATTCCAGAAGCACTTTGGAGGTTCTTATTTCCATGCTGACCATGGAGGGTTTTTATACATCCAGGATTTCCTCTCCACTCGCCCTCCTACCTATTTGAGCTATTTTACTGTCTGTAATTAAACAAAAGATGTTAAAATAAAGTAACTATTGAAAGACCTGCCAGGTTGGGTACAGCCTCAGTTTTTTCCTTCCCAAACGCTTCATTCTTAAAACCCCAATCAACTCGGACCCCAAATATCTGGAAGATGGCCCCCTTCCCCACAGGCGTGCTCTGGTGTGTTAAGATCAGCAGAGGAGGGTACCTCCTCCCTCTGAAGCTCAGGGGGGTAGGTTGGGAGAGGGCCTTCTCTGTGGCAGCCCCTAAATCAGGGACTCTCAAACTTTGGTCCCCAGCTGTTGTTGGACTACAACTCCCATCATCCCTAGCAAGCAGGACCAGGGGTGGGGGTGATGGGAGTTGTAGTCAAACAAGAACCGGGGACCCATAGCTGTTGTTGTTTTTAAAAAAACCACATTTATTTACATACAGACATAAACACACAAACGCTACATACCAAGGAAAAATAATAGAAACATTGAACAACCTACTTAAACATACAAAAAGTTAAAATTACCTACACCCATGTGACTTCCCTCCACCAGTGCTCGTCTTCACTTAGCCTGTAATTTTTTTATTCACATTGCAATTTTTATCTCTGAACCTCTTGTTTTACTATTGTTTTTTCTAGATCAACTTTACAAACTTAATCTAAACAGATCAACGTGTTGTTTTTGGTGCAGTGTTTGCTCATATAGTGTTCAAACCATTTCCATTGTTGCCTTAATTCTGGTTTGTTTGATATCTTATTGCTGCGGTTAGTTTTGCCATTTCAATGAATTCTGTTAATTTGTTTAGCCAATATTCTTTTGTGAGGATGTGATTTCCTTTCCAGTAGGAGCCTTGCTGCGGCAGTAGCGTATAAAAAATAGTGTTTTCCTGTCTTGTGGTATATCCTTGCCCAGTATACTCAATAAATAAGCCCCTGGGTTTTTTCCTATAGAGATTTTGAGCATCTTTTTAAATTCCTCTTTAAATTCAACTCCCCAAATTTTTAACTCTTCCACAGCCCCACCATGAGTTCATCACAGTACCCTCCACCTTCTTACATTTCCAACAAAGACTGGATTTTGACTTCCCTATTTTGGCAAGCTTTGTGAATTTATTTCCTTCACCACACGGTCCGAGGGGAGTTTACAACAATATAAAAATGCAACCTTGAAATAAGTTAGGACAATTTACAGTCGCAAGAATAGGGTGGGCCTTCAAATAGGTAGCATGTGGTTCCTCCAGCCTATCGGGAGAGGGACGTTCACCTGCAAAGAGGGACGCCTGCTATGGAGACCCTCTCTTGAAGGTAGAGGGCCTCTTGCTCTGGCTGCCCTGCTAGCAGTGAGGGCATAAAGGAGCTATGGCCTCGGCCCAGTATATCTGAAGGAGCATCTCCAGCCCCATTGTTCTGCCCGGATGCTGAGGTCCAGCTCCGAGGGCCTTCTGGCGGTTCCCTCACTGCGAGAAGCCAAGTTACAGAGAACCAGGCAGAGGGCCTTCTCGGTAGTGGCACCCGCCCTGTGGAACGCCCTCCCTTCAGATGTCAAAGAGAAAAACAACTACTAGACTTTTAGAAGACACCTGAAGGCAGCCCTGTTTAGGGAAGCTTTTAATGTTTGATGCATTACTGTATTTTAATATTTGGTTGTGAGCTGCCCAGAGTGGCTGGGGAAGCCCAGCCAGATGGGCAGGGTAAAAATAATAAATTACAGTAGTACCTCGGGTTAAGTACTTAATTCGTTCCGGAGGTCCGTTCTTAACCTGAAAGTGTTCTTAACCTGAAGCACCACTTTAGCTAATGGGGCCTCCTGCTGCTGCTGCGCCACCGGAGCACGATTTCTGTTCTCATCCTGAAGCAAAGTTCTTAACCCGAGGCACTATTTCTGGGTTAGCGGAGTCTGTAACCTGAAGCGTCTGTAACCCAAGGTACCGCTGTATTATTATTATTATTATTATTATTATTATTATTATTATTATTATTATTTATTATTATTCTGGGGGATTGCCAGGGGTGGAAGGCAAAGGTCTTTGGTTCCACCAGTATGCACAGAAAGCCTTGGAACTGGGTGAGGAGATTTCACCCCTCCCATACCCAAGAATCTCCTGATGATCTCCTGATGGTCTCTGCTGACTCTCCAGAGAGGAGGAGGCGTGTCCTGCTATCTACTTATTCTGCTCAGCACCACATCAATCAGTCAGTGTGTCAGTGTGTGAGAGAGTCAGTCAGTCAGTGTATCGGAGAGAGAGAGAGAGTTAGAGATCGTAGAGATAAGGTTGCTGCTAAGAGCAGCTGCAGACTCTCAGTGTAGCATTGATTTATGCTTAGAATATATTCAGCTCTGTATATAGTTTTGTATCATAGTTGTAGTTACAGAATAAAAGGAAGATATTCTACAGAGCTGCTCTCCGAGTGGTTCATACTCTGCAAGACTCTGCTGCGCAACGACTGTATTATTGAGACAGTGAATCCGGTGCTCTCAGCTCTAAGCTGTGAGTCCACAGCACTGTGACCTGTTCCTGTGAGAAAGGAGGTCTCTGGCGGTGCTACCCAGCTCGCCTAGCCCAGTCGGGGTTGAGGTGCATGAGTCCAGTTGGTGCACTGGCTCAAGGGCGATGCTGACACTGGGGTGGTTGTTTTGCTTCCCTTTGAAAGGAATGGGACTTCTTGCTGAGATAAGGTAAAGGTAAAGGGACCCCTGACCATTAGGTCCAGTCGTGATCAACTCTGGGGTTGCGGCGCTCATCTCACTTTATTGGCCGAGGGAGCCGGCGTACAGCTTCCGGGTCATGTGGCCAGCATGACTAAGCCGCTTCTGGCGAACCAGAGCAGTGCACGGAAACGGCGTTTACCTTCCTGCCGGAGCAGTGCCTATTTATCTTCTTGCACTTTGACGTGCTTTCAAACTGCTAGGTGGGCAGGAGCAGGGGCCAAGGAACAGGAGCTAACCCCGTCACCGTGATTTGAACCGCCGACCTTCTGATTGGCAAGCCCTAGGCTCTGTGGTTTAACCCACAGTGCCACCCGCGTCCCCTTCTTGCTGAGATAGCCCCCCCCCCTTACTGTCCTTTCGCATCCAGGGAGGAAAGGATTTAAAAGGGGGTGGAGTGGGGGCTCTGAGCAAATTGACATTTCAGCCAATGAAGCAATGAAGGCCGAGGAAAAGAAACCAGTGGAGTGCTGCCCCCAAAACTATGAGGGAATCAGTGGAGTTGGAGAAAGCACACAGTGACTGAGTCTATGCTGCTAACTGGAGATGGATCCAAAACTCTTGCCCAGTTCATCATCTCCCATGGACCAGGTGAGTGCGATGGTGGGAAAATGGCCTTGCGGGCCAAAGTTAAGCAGACCGCTGGGGAGGTTTACTTTGACCCACAAATTGGAGGATCCCTGTTTGGTTGCCTGGGATTTGCAGCCGTTTGTGCCACAACGCCTGGGTTCCGGTGTCCCTGGAGACACCAGAGAATTCAAACGCGATGCTTCAGAAGCAAAGTAGTTATGGCAGTTGAGGTGAAGAGGTTCAGTTGAAGCAGCTTCAGAAGCAGGTTCAGGAGAACTAGGACGATGATAAGGTAATGGAAAAGGGACCCCTGACCATTAGGTCCAGTCGTGGCCGACTCTGGGGTTGCGGCACACATCTCGCTTTATTGGCCGAGGGAGCTGGCGTACAGCTTCCGGGTCATGTGGCCAGCATGGCTAAGCCGCTTCTGGTGAACCAGAGCAGCGCACGGCAACGCCGTTTACCTTCCCGCTAGAGCGGTACCTATTTATCTACTTGCACTTTGACGTGCTTTTGAACTGCTAGGTTGGCAGAAGCAGGGACCGAGCAACGGGAACTCACCCCTTTGCGGGGATTTGAACTGCCGACCTTCTGATCGGCAAGCCCTAGGCTCTGTGGTTTAACCCACAGCGCCACCCGCGTCCCTAGGACGATGGTATGCCTCATAAATACATCACCCCAGAATTAGCATTTGAGGAAGGGCTAGTCCATCTCTCCCTGCCTTTATCTCTTTATCTCCTGATCCTTCTCCTCAGGTCCCTTCCGCTCCTTTATCTCCACGAACTCTCAAACCTGGTAGCACATAGCATCCTTAGGCAGCTACTAGGATCCCCACTTGTGACAAGGCCTCACTGCTGTGCCATTATCTTGCCCCTCAGTCCTGGAGTGTTGGGGAGCCATCGTATTTAACTTTCCACACTCACTCTGGGGCGTGCTGATAAATTGGTCCACCAGCAGGGCTAGGAAGCCCATAGTCCTTTTTGTCAGCGACATCCCAGCGGGTATATCATCTAGGGTTGCTGTTATGTACTGAGTTGAATAGGATCCAAACTGCAGCAGTCTGATTGGTCCTAGAACAATAGGATCCAAATTGCAGCAGTCTGATTGGTCCTAGAACAATAGGATTCAGAATGCAGAAGTCTGATTGGTCCAAGAACAATGCAGCAGTATGATTGGTTGGCAGGAACCACCCAATCATGCTCCAGATATAAGTGAATCCACAACCTGATTGGCTTACAGTAGAATTCCAGAATTAACCAATAATGTGCAGCCCATTGTGTAAATAATGTATATAAAGCAGATACTTTGAGGGGACTTTCATTCATTCCTCCTCACCACTATGAGCTGAATAAAGAGCATGAAATCACTTTGTGACTCTGAGTATATTTCAGTTGCCATACTTCAAGAAGTAAAAATCAGGACACAAAAGTTGTTGCACTTTTCTGGGGAAAGTTTCAAAGAAAACCCCGGACATTTTACTGCTTTCTCAAAATTCCCCATGGACGCTAATTCTGTCACTGGGATCCTGGACATGTCTGGGGAAATCCGGAACGTATCAATCAATGTATGGCAATGTAGCGTATGGCAACCATACACAGGAAGCAGACATAGGCAAAGTTAGGATCCAGGCATGCTTCTAGCTCCAGAGATTTTAGCCACAGAAATGCTCAAAAGGTGTGTGTTTTTTTCTTTGTTCCTTCTGCTCTACACAGGAAATTGCACCAAGGAGCGAAGTGCGTGGCTGGGACCTGTCAGCACCCTCTTTCTCCAGGCTCCGCTTATACCTATCCCCCAAACCCAAAACATCCCTCCATGCCCCCCAAACCACCTGCCTGCCCCACCTCTCGGGTTCCTGTCCCCCACATCTCAAAAATGTTCCTTCCCACCCGACAAAAAACCATAATTCATACCCCACAAGTTTCCACCCTCCGCACCTCTCAAGAACCCCCCTGCCCCCCCTGATGACCGCCCCTTATAATTAAGCCCTCTCTCTCCCACTTAAACCCACCATTACCCTTCTGATCCCACCCCAAAACCTGCCTTCTTCCTCCTTGTCCCCCTCTCCCTCGAACCACACTGTATCCCCCTCCCTTCTGGTCTCCCCCGAAAATATCCCCCTCCCCCACGAGTCCCCCTCAGAAATTGTCTCATATTTCTGCTCCCTCTCCCTTCAGCCCCCTCTGGAATATGCCCCTGTTATGTACTGAGTAGTATATTTCAGCCCCCATGCCCCCTGAAACCCTCCCTAAATATGCCCCTCCCCCCCTGAAACTTTCCCAAAATATGCCCCCTTGCCCCTGATACCCTCCCAGAATATGTCCCCTCCACCCCTGAAACTCTCACTAAATATGCCCCCCTTAATCCCTCCCTGAATATGCCCCCTCCCTCCCTGAAAGGTTCCCATCATATGCCCCCTGAGCCCTCCCTGTAAGAGACCCTTTTTTGCCCCCATCCCAGCTCTGCCCTTGCCCTCTTTAACCTATACCCTGGAATACTGGGCTGAATATGATGATTAAAAACCCTCCCCCCCCCGAATATGCCCCCTTCCATTCTTTGCGGGGCCGCCCCCCCCCCCCGTCGTAAGACAGCCAGGATCGGGGGGGGGAGGAAAATAACCCTACCAATAAAATATCAAATTATAGTATTCTGCCTTAGAACCCTACATGAATGTAAATTGTGCCTTGGAGAATGCATGCTTTGAGAATGTATTGTTTTCGCAGTATCTAATGTGTCGTTTTGCTGTGCTTTCTCAGTGACTTTAAAATTGCATTTCTGAATGTATCCTCACTGAAATGTATTTTTCCATTAATGTATCTGTATTTCTGAATGTATCCTCACTGAAATGTATCTTTCCATAAATGTATTTTTCCTCAGAATGCTGTACTATGCTGTACTTTTCTGAATGGATCCAATTGTGGCTGCCAAAACACTCTCCACACTGCCATCTACTGGGCCAGGGATCCGTAGTTGAGAAACACTCTCCAAATGTTGGAACCCACGGAGGTGAGTCTGGCATCTTCGTAGTACAGCTTTCGACAAATGCTGAAGGCCCACTCCTCTAACCTGGCCTTTGACACTTGGGTTGAGGCCACCAGCCAGGAATATCAGAGCAAAACAGCAGCCAGTAGGCTTGGTCTTGATTGAAGACTGTCGCGACAGGACTCCCACCTGCCACCAGGTGGAACAAGATGGAAGCCCCGAACAAAAGAGAACCCAAACTTTTATTAGCTGCTCATCCCCATGTTACACCCCCCAAAACTACATCACTCATACATCACGGTTACATCATGAAAGGGGAGGTCTGGTGGCCGTAATCTGAGCATCCTGGACCCTGCCCCATGGTTCTCCTTGCCCTCCACCAAACACCCATCAAGTGAAGCAAAAGAGATCTTTACATTTCCCTGTTTCCCAGCCAAATTAATCACACCCTTTTGTCTTCATCTGGGTTTGCTATTTCTGGAATGGCTACCTGTCTTGCACTCAGGTATCAGGAATCCAGGGATTATCACTCAGACAGAGGGGCTGCTGAGCAGCTGAGCTCACATGTCTATATGAATTTCTGAAGTTTTCCCAGTGAGCCAGTGCGTAGATACATTTATCAGTGAATTCTTACATTTGGTATCGTGCAGCAAAGGCCCTTGGAATAGATAGGAAGAAACTGTGATGGGGTCTTTTGTGGGGACAAATCACAAAAGTCACAAAAGCGATTGTGCTGGTTTTGGTAGTGGGCTGCATGGGCATGATATCTGCTGGAGGGGCAACCCCCCCAACCTATACATAAATTCCTGCAACATATCTCAAACCGCCCTGTGCTCCTTGAATGAAGGGCTGTGCATAAATTGGTGTTGCTCTGTGCCCTGTTTGATGCTGGCCTTTGTCTCCTATACATAAATTCCTGCAACAACATTTTTAGGACCTACCTCCATCTGGTTGTTGTTTCAGACTGTTTTTAACACTGTGCTTTAACTGTGTGGCCTTAGGGCGAAGGGATTATTATTAATTGTTGAGTCACTTTGAGTGAACGTCACCCTTGTTTCCAGTCCAGGCTTCCCCAAACTTGGGCCTTTGGCTGTTTTTGGACTGCAACTCCCATCATCCCTAGCTAGCAGGACCAGTGGTCAGGGATGATGGGAACTGTTGTCCAAAAAACAGCTGGGGACCTAAGTTTGAGAAACGCTGCTTTAGTCAGAGCCCATTGGGACTGTTGCAGCCAGGTCAGAGTAGTTTTGCTTGAGACATTCACTGATGGTTTACCGGTAATTGCTTTTCTACATAAAAAGGCAACCATAATTTTAAGTGACAGACATTGTTGTTGTTGTTATTTAGTCGTTTAGTTGTGTCTGACTATTCATGACCCCATGGACCAGAGCACGCCAGGCACTCCTGTCTTCCACTGCCTCCTGCAGTTTGGTCAAACTCATGCTGGTAGCTTCGAGAACACTGTCCAACCATCTCGTCCTCTGTCGTCCCCTTCTCCTTGTGCCCTCCATCTTTCCCAACATCAGGGTCTTTTCCAGGGAGTCTTCTCTTCTCATGAGGTGGCCAAAGTATTGGAGCCTCAGCTTCAGGATCTGTCCTTCCAGTGAGCACTCAGGGCTGATTTCCTTCAGAATGGAGAGGTTTGATCTTCTTGCAGTCCATGGGACTCTCAAGAGTCTCCTCCAGCACCATAATTCAGAAGCATCAATTCTTCAGCGCTCAGCCTTCTTTATGGTCCAGCTCTCACTTCCACACATCACTACTGGGAAAACCATAGCTTTAACTATACAGACCTTTGTTGGCAAGGTGATGTCCATACTTTTTAAGATGCTGTCTAGGTTTGTCATTGCTTTTCTCCCAAGAAGCAGGCGTCTTTTAATTTCATGACTGCTGTCACCATCTGCAGTGATCATGTAGCCCAAGAAAGTGAAATCTCTTACTGCCTCCATTTCTTCCCCTTCTATTTGCCAGGAGGTGATGGGCCCAGTGGCCATGATCTTCGTTTTTTTGATGTTGAGCTTCAGACCATATTTTGCGCTCTCCTCTTTCACCCTCATTAAAAGGTTCTTTAATTCCTCCTCACTTTCTGCCATCAAGGTTGTGTCATCTGCATATCTGAGGTTCTTGATATTTCTTCCGGCAATCTTAATTCCGGCTTGGGATTCATCCAGCCCCGCCTTTCGCATGATGAATTCTGCATATACCGGTAAGTTAAATAAGCAGGGAGACAATATACAGCCTTGTCATATTCCATTCCCAGTTTTGAACCAATTAGGCTAGAAGAAAAAGATTGAAACAAACTTCATCTCTATTAAGAGTGCATGCAGAGAATATAGCTCACATTTGTACCAATCATGCTGCTTGGAATTATCAAAGGTTTTTGTTTCTGGCAATGATCTATTTGGCTAAGAAAAGTACTTTTAACCAGTGCTTTTCTTCTAGGAAACAAAAAAGGTGCCAGTACTGAGTACCCCCCAAGAAAAAACAACAACTGGCTGGAGCTGCCCCTTTATAGTTTTGCTCTGTAAAATGTGTGTATAATTGACTAGAAATAATTAGAAATGATTGCCAAATACTTGCAGTTATCCATTAATATTTAGCATTGACATTTTCAGATTCATTGGGTTTCTGAAAGCAGTTCATGCACTTTCCCCATGAAATGTAGACTTACCAAGCTAAATGTTGTCAAATCACAAAAAGGAGCAGTTTTTAATTCCTTGCACCCAATATTTTCAAGACCCTTCACTGAAGAAACTTGCAACCTTAAGTTTTGCCCCCTTAAATGACATGCCCTAATTATGCATTTAAAACCATGATGGAGTGTTCTAGAAAACCACCGATCTTGGAGCCAAAGTGGGTTGCAAGGGATTCTGGGTAAAGTGGTACCCATGATTATCAACCGTTCCCCATAAGGCTCAGTTTCCAGACCTATTATAATCTTGGGTACCACTCTACCCAGAATCCCTTGCAACCCACTTTGGTTCCAAGGTTGGTGGTTTTCTGGGTTAAGAGCGGACAGTGTGGAAAATGTTCTTTGTTCTGCAGGAGGAAGGTTGGAAAACGCTGCAGGACTTTCTCTCATTTGCCTACTTGAAAGACAGGCTATAAAGGGAGAGGAAGGAAGCATTGGAAACACTTAAAAGAAAGGAGGGCAAGAAGGAACAGGTTCAAGACAGAGGAAATGTCAGGCCAAGAGCTGGGAGATGGAGGAGCCTGTCTAGGCAAACACTGGGAGAAGAATATCAAACCACGCTTGGATAAGGAGCTATTTGTTGTTGTTGTTGTTTAGTCATTTAGTCGTGTCCGACTCTTCGTGACCCCCTGGACCAGAGCACGCCAGGCACTCCTGTCTTCCACTGCCTCCCGCAGTTTGCTCAAACTCATGCTGGTAGCTTTGAGAACACTATCCAACCATCTCCTCCTCTGTCGTCCCCTTCTCCTTGTGCCCTCCATCTTTCCCAACATCAGGGTCTTTTCCAGGGAGTCTTCTCTTCTCATGAGGTGGCCAAAGCCTTGGAGCCTCTGCTTCAGGATCTGTCCTTCCAGTGAGCACTCAGGGCTGATTTCCTTCAGAATGGAGAGGTTTGATCTTCTTGGAGTCCATGGGACTCTCAAGAGTCTCCTCCAACACCATAATTCAAAAGCATCAATTCTATTGGCTATGGCCAAACCAGCAAAACACCCTCTGCGAAGAGGGCCAGGGAGGGTTGGGCCCTACTGGCAAATGCCAGTTTCAGCCCTGCTCTTCCATAACAGGGGGCAGCTGCTTCCCTCTGCAATCCTGCAACCGTGGCGAGAAGGTGGGTTCGGATCGGTCCCTGTGTTCAAAAGGAATGCTTTTCCTTTTGGGGTGTTTGGGGGCAGGGTTCAGGGGCATAGCCAGGATTTGGGTGGGGGCTGCAGGAGGGTTCCCCCCTTTTAAGGAAATCAAAGTTGTTGATCTTTCTTTAGGGTGGGGGCAGGTTCTGCTGTGGGGGCAGCACCTCAGATAATTGAGTAATAAGCGGGGCTGCCCTTGAAGCTGACCCAGAAACTCCAGTGGGTGCAGAATGCCGCGGTGAGACTCTTTAGGGGTCCTTGCCGCGGGATCACATTCACCCAGTACTTTACCAACTGCCCTGGCTCCCAGTGGGGTACAGGGTCAGGTTTAAGGTGCTGGTTTTGACCTTTAAATCCCTATATGGCCTAGAACCCACGTCCTACGGGACCGCCTCTCCTGGTATGCCCCGCAGAGGACCTTAAGGTCCACAAATGACAACACTTTGGAGGTCCTGAGCTGCAAGGTGGTTAGATTGGTCTCAACTAGGGCCAGGGCCTTTTCAGTACTGGCCCCGACTTGGTGGAACGCTCTGTCACAAGAGACCAGGGCCCTGCGGGACTTGACATCTTTCTGCAGGGCCTGCAAGACAGAGCTGTTCCGCCTGGCCTTTGGTTTGGACTCAGTCTGACCCTTACGTTTCCCTCCCCTTGTGGTTTTGATCTATGGGCTACTTTTAAAATGAGGCTGCATTTTAAATTGCATTATAACCTGTGTTTTAAATTGGGGTTTCCCCCCTATTATGTTATTACTGTACATTTACTGGTGTTAGCCACCCTGAGCCCGGCTAATATTATTATTATTATTATTGCTTTCAATGCTTTTCAATGATATTTGTGGATCTAGGGGGACAACTGATTCTAGGGGGAGATGAGTTCATCTCTTTCCTTCATTGCTGTCTTCTTACGACACATCCACCCTCTCCCTTAAGGTTCAGGTCTTTTTTTAATTTCTTAAGAACAGAAGAGTCCTGCTGGATTATGCCATGCCCCATCTAGCATCCTTTTGCCACAGTGGGAAACCCCGTAAACAGGACCTGGGTTCAAGAGCTGTCTCTCTTCCTGTTGTTTCCAGCAACTGGGATTCAGAAGCAATTCTGCCTTGGACCATGGAGGGCAGAGCAAAGCGATTGTGACTGGCAGCTATGGACAGACTTTATCTTCCATGAATTTGCCCAATCCTCTTTTAAAGCCACCCGAGTTGCTGGCCATCTCTGATTCCTGTGGAAGGGAGTTCCATAGGTTTGTTTTTTTTAAGTACATCTTTATTAATTTAAAATACAATCATACAATAAAGGTAAGTACAAACAACAAAATTAAGCACAAAAAAGAAGAGAAAAAAAGAAAAGAAAAAGAAGGGGGGAAAAGGAAAAAATAGGACAAAAAAGAGTTTAACAGTAACAAGAAAAGAAAAAGAAAATTACAATTCAAAGAACCAAATGTTTATACATTATTTCCATTCTCTGTATACTTTTTGATTTAAAGCTCCCCTGACTTTTCCGGTCAGCTTTGCTAATTGGAAATGCTCTATCAGGAGTGTTTGCCAATCTGTTATTCTTGGTGTTGTTTCACATTTTCAACTTCTGGCTACAAGTAGATTAATCTTTATCTTCTTGGTTGATTTATATCCCGCCTTATATGCCCCAGAACCGGGACTTAGTGTTAGGACTCATCCCTGGGGTATGCTACAAGTTATTCTAATTTTTGAGATCCCCCCCCTAAAAAATGTAGCAGTATAAGAAATAAAACGAATCATCATCACCATCATCATCATCAGGGCTTTAGAAAATGAGGGACATGATCGTGGTGAGTTCCAGCACGTGGTGTTTCAAAGCAACAGCATCGCAGGGGTTGGACTAGATGACCCCTGGGGGTCCCTCTCAATTCTACAATTGTCTGCCAGATGCATTTCTCTGACCAATGCTTGCTTGTAATCACACACACACCCTGCAAACCCTCCCCCCCAAAACCCCACCCAAAACACTTCTAGGCAAGAGCACAGAGTGATGGGGAGGGTTGTTTTCTGCATGGAATTCACTGTGCTGCTGTTTTAAGGCAATGGAAGCCCTGCAGAGCTATCAAGCGTCCCTTATAAGGCGGGACAGTCCCTTATCCCAGCGCCATGTCCCGCTGCTGTCCCTTATTGATGATGTCCCTTAAATCAGTGTTTCCCAACCGGTGTTCCGCGGCACATGAGTGTGCCGTGAGATGTTGCCTCGTGTGCCGCGAGATGCCTGGAGGGAGGCGGGCGAGTCGGGCGGCGAGAGGCGGGGCGGCGGCGGCGAGGAGAGGCCGCGCCTCCTGCTGCTGCCTGGCGCTCCTCCTCGCAGCCGGCAGCGCTGCCTGGGCGCCTCCGCGCGACTCTGCCTCGCTGGGTTTGGTCTCCCAGCAGAGACGGGTCACACGCGCCCCTCCCTCCCTCCCTCAGCCTGCGCGGAGGGAGAGCCAGAGAGAGGCATCGCTCCTGCGCGGCGGGAGAGGGAGCAGCCGGAGCGATGCGAAGCTGAGAGAAGCCTTTCGAGGAGCTGCCGTGTCCCCTGGAAACCCCCTTCCCAGCTCTGCCTCAGCCGCCGCCGCCTCAGTTGCCGCCGTCCCTCAGTCCCTCGCTCTGCTGCCTCCTCCCACCCCAAGCTTGAGTTCCCAGCAAGGGGAGGGAAAAGCTCACTGTGCGGTCTGGGGGCGTCTGCGCGCTGACGTCCACGGCGGTGGGCTTTTGGTTCAACAAAAAATCGTTGCTCAAAACTTTTGAAACATCGCCTTAAATAAGCTACTGAAGGTATGGGGCCTTTCTATGTCCAGCTGTGCTTTGTCAACAACAAATTGTTGCTTTTTTTGGTGCGTTTGAATATATGCTATATGGTAATTTATGGACCTAATAGGTATCTAAAGCCATTTGCATGCAACAAAATACGTATTTTACCAAAGTAATTGTTGATCCTTATTTTGGCTGCTGATCCCTTATTTTTGAGGCTGCTGGTCCCTTATTTTCAAATCTGTAAGTTGACAGCTATGAAGCCCTGCCTGCTGGTGAGCTGAGGGTTAATTCCTTTTTTTGGGCGGGGGGGGGGGAGCTTGAGAAAGGCCTGACCCTTGGCTGCAGCCAGTGGGGGCTTTTCTTTTTTCCCAGCGTTAAAGCCCATGGACTCCTTTCTGCCGGCTGCCCCCCTCCTTCTCCAAGAGAACAAAAGAGGTTTTGTGGGATTTCTGGAGAGATTTTCCAGTGAGTGGCTTCTGCTAATGCCTTAAACAAACAGAAAAGGGGGCAGAATGTCCATTTTGGAGGGGGGGAAGCTGAGTAGGGTCGGGGCTTCTCTTCCTCTCTTGGCTCATTTGCTACCCCACTCTTTTGGGGGGGGTTGACGGTGGAGCAGAGTTTCATTCTCCTAGCCCAGCTCAAAGGACAAGAAGGATGGGGAAACAAAGGACATGTGATAGATTCTTCCATCATTTCCTAACGGAGGTGTCTGGGGAGCCCCCCCCCAAAACAGTGGAAGCTCTCTTTCACTTCCCTAAGCAGGCGTTTCTGTCAGAAGCCAAAGGCATTCTGTACATGCCCAGAGACAATTTTCCCGCAGTTTCTCTGAAGTTTTTATAATTAATTTTCCCTGGGGAGAAGGCCGCTCTGTATTGGCTTAAATATCCCTTTCCTCTAGCTTGTGTGTGTGTGTGTGTGTGTGTGTGTGTGAGAGAGAGAGAGAGAGAGAGAGAGAGAGAGAGAGATGTTGCTTTCCCTTGGGAGAAAGGCACTCTGTGTATGCCCAGGAGACCTTAGGCATAGTTTTGCAATATTTCAATGCAGAAGCTGGGGAGCTGTGTTCAGCTTACGGGATCTGGACTTCGGCCCAGAAGAGATCCCTGCAGTGCCAACTGGCTGGGAACTGAGAACCCTGGCCTGATTCCCCCCCCTTTCATTCTTGGATCACATGAAGATTTAAGAAGCTCTTTCAGAGAGCTAGAGATGGTTTTTATCCTGGGAAGTGAAGGCTGGAGGCTTTTCATCAACTCCTTTTTCTCTATGAGTGATCCAATAGGCATGTTTCTACATGACCCTAGAAGCACATTTTAAAGAACTTTTTTATGTGCAGGGAACTTTTTTTTTAAAAAAAGCACCTTTGACCTCCTCTGAGCATCTGGCATCCAAGAAACTTACCCCATCTTGCATCCAGGTTCTCATGAGCAGCTTAAACCTCCTCTTTTATATTTAAAATCCCAGAGGCCATGTTGGTGTAGCAACTTCTAAGACATTATTTACCTCCCCTTGCCGTAAGATCCCAGAACAGGTTACAACAACGTTAAAAAAATATCTAGATTAAGATCAGGTCAAACAATTTCCAACCAGAAAAATAGGGTGGGTCCTATAGTTTTTATTATTATGATTGCTCTAATAACTTTTGTGGTAGGAAATGCTCAAGCAGGGATGCTGATGTCGAATAGAATGTCCCTATTTTTGGAGGAAAGTTGGAGGGTGTGTTTATTTGGGGGAAGCCAATCTTACAGAGCCTCTAAGTATCCCTGCTTTCCAGGGACGTTCCCACCTTTACAGTAGCCATCCCAGTTTCTGATCTGATCCCAGAATATCCCATTTTTTTCTTCAGGATGTCCTTATGTTCATCGGAGAAATGTTGGAGTAGAAGACATCTGAAGGCAGCCCTGTGTAGGGAAGTTTTTTTTTAAGTTTTAGTGTTTTATTGTGTTTTTGAGGTTGAATCCTGACAAGACAGAAGTACTGGTCTTGGGGGGACAGGGGGTGGGCTGGTGTGGGGGACTCCCTGGTCCTGAATGGGGTAACTGTGCCCCTGAAGGACAAGGTGCGCAGCCTGGGAGTCATTTTGGACTCACAGCTGTCCATGGAGGTGCAGGTCAATTCTATGTTCAGGGCAACTGTCTCCCAGCTCCACCTGGTACGCAGGATGAGTACCTGCCCGCAGACTGTCTCGCCAGAGTGGTGCATGCTCTGGTTATCTCCCGCTTGGACTACTGCAATGCGCTTTACGTGGGGCTACCTTTGAAGGTGGCCTGGAAACTACAACTAATCCAGAATGCGGCAGCTAGACTGGTGACTGGGAGCGGCCATCAGAACCGCATAACACTGGTCCTGAGAGACCTGCATTGGCTCCCAGTACATTTCTGACCACACTGCAAAGTGTTGGTGCTGACCTTTAAAGCCCTCAATGTCCTCGGCCCAGTATACCTGAAGGAGCGTCTCCACCCCCATCGTTCAGCCCGGACACTGAGGTCCAGCTCTGAGGGTCTTCTGGCGGTTCCCTCACTGTGAGAAGTGAGATTACAGGGAACCAGGCAGAGGGCCTTCTTGGCAGTGGCGCCCGCCCTATGAATGCCCTCCCATCGGATGTCAAGGAAATAAACAACTATCTGACTTTTAGAAGGCAGCCCTGTTTAGGGACCCCTCTGCCCACCTTGAATGCCTGAGAGGGTCTGTAGGGAATGAGGCAGTCTTTCAGACATTTGGGACCTAAGTCATTTGGGGCTTTTGACACCAATGCTTCTCTGCTGCAAAACAAACACCAACATCTTGTTGCACTAACCGATTTATTTGAGGCATACAAAATGCCGCAATGCACCTGTAAAAGGAAAACTGGACGCCTTCATTTGCCCCACCTGTAACGAAACATGTCTCTCCTGCATCGGTCTCTACAGCCACAACAGGCGGTGCGACTCTCCAACGGTTTGACTTCACAACCCGGTGGCGCAGTCCTCTGTTGTCTCCCGAGGCAGACAGATGCCAACAAAAGACTTGGTGGATTAGGGAGCACTTCACGAGACGTACGGGAAGTTTCTGCCACAACCGATCTCTTAGCCTTTAAGGTGCTGCTAGACTCAGTTGTCTTCCCATTCAGATGGCAAGCACAGTGCAGGAACCGATATAAAGTTCTTGCTGTGCTGGAAACAATTCCTAGTGGGTGTGTGTCTTTACAGCAGCTAAGCAGAAGGGGGAGACTGCATCCTGTTTCTGACTTAAATAGTCAGCTGAGGGAAATTTGCAGTGACAGGGCCGTCTTTACCCGGGGTGCAAGGGGTGCGGGGCATCCGGGCACCAAATTCTGGGGGGTGCCAGGCACCCGCCGTTGAACCCACCTAAGCTCTTAACTATCTACCTGTTATGAAATAATAAATAATTTTGATCAAGCTAGAGAAACAGAATACATATACAGTGCTACCTCAGGTTAAGTACTTAATTCGTTCTGGAGGTCCATTCTTAACCTGAAACTGTTCCTAACCTGAAGCACCACTTTAGCTTATGGGGCCTCCTGCTGCTGCCGCTGCCGGAGCACAATTTCTGTTCTCTTCCTGAAGCAAAGTTCTTAACCCGAGGTACTATTTCTGGGTTAGCGGAGTCTGTAACCTGATGCGTATGTAACCTGAAGCGTATGTAGCCTGAGGGACCACTGTATACCTTTTGTTGTTGTTGTTGTTTAGTCGTTTAGTCGTGTCCGACTCTTCGTGATCCCCTGGACCAGAGCACGCCAGGCACTCCTGTCTTCCACTGCCTCCCGCAGTTTGGTCAAACTCATGCTGGTAGCTTCAAGAACACTGTCCAACCATCTCGTCCTCTGTCGTCCCCTTCTCCTTGTGCTTCTTGCAGTCCATGGGACTCTCAAGGGTCTCCTCCAGCACCAGAATTCAAAAGCATCAATTCTTCGGCGATCAGCCTTCTTTATGGTCCAGCTCTCACTTCCATACAGTTATACATATATACCTGTATACATATATATGTGTTTATATACCTATATACATATACATATATACTTCCATACATATATACCTAGGTATTACCAAAATGTATACCTACTGTTTCACTAAAGGGCTTTTGACTTTGTGCGCTCATTTACCAAAGATGCGCCGCGCCAGCGGTGGCGCTTGTCATTCACAATGGTGGCGCTTGTCATTCTCAATGGTGCCGTGCACGCAAAATTTGGGGGCGCTGGGCGGATCTTTGTGCCCTGGCGGCGCATATGCTAAAGAGACGGCCCTGTGCAGTGATGCTCATGTGCATGGGATGGGGTATCTGTGGGCAGTACGTCAAAGATCAGTAAAGAATGCGCAGAGATACAGAAATGCACTTTACTGAGGTCACGGATCACTGCCAATGAAGTGTGCAAGGTTGTGAGAAGCACAGAGCTCTTCATCAAGAGGAATTAAACGGGAGGCACCGGGAGTTTCATTTTAAAGAAGCAGTGTGGTGCGGTGGTTAGAGTGTCAGACTAGGACCTGGGAGAAAACAGGGTTCAAATCCCCAGAAACTCACTGGGTGTGACTTTGGATGGATTGGCGGCCAACAGATTGAGGTTGAATCCTGACAAGACAGAAGTACTGTTTTTGGGGGACAGGAGGCGGGTGGGTGTGGAGGACTCCCAGGTACTGAATGGGATAGTTGTGCCCCTGAAGGACCAGGTGCGCAGCCTGGGAGTCATTCTGGACTCGCAGCTGTCCATGGAGGCACAGGTCAATTCTGTGTCCAGGGCAGCTGTCTACCAGCTCCACCTGGTACGCAGGCTGAGACCCTACCTGCCAGCGGACTGTCTCGCCAGAGTGGTGCATGCTCTGGTTATCTCCCGCTTGGACTACTGCAATGCGCTCTACGTGGGGCTACCTTTGAAGGTGACCCAGAAACTACAACTAATCCAGAATGCGGCTGCTAGACTGGTGACTGGGAGTGGCTGCCAGGACCACATAACACCGTCCTGAAAGATCTGCATTGGATCCCAGTCCGTTTCCGAGCACAATTCAAAGTGTTGGTGCTGACCTTTAAAGCCCTAAACTGCCTCGGTCCAGTATACCTGAAGGAGCGTCTCCACCCCTATCTTTCTGCCCAGACACTGAGGTCCAGCGCCGAGGGCCTTCTGGTGGTTCCCTCATTACGAGAAGTGAGGTTACAGGGAACCAGACCAAGGGCCTTCTTGGTAGTGGCGCCTGCCCTGTGGAACACCCTCCCTTCAGATGTGAAGGAAATAAGTAGCTACCTTATCTGTAAAAGACATCTGAAGGCAGCCCTGTTTAGGGAAGTTTTAATATTTAATGCTGTATTGTTTTTAACCCTCTATTGGAAGCCGCCCAGAGTGGCTGGGGAAACTCAGCCAGATGGGCGGGGTATAAATATTATTATTATTATTATTATTATTATTATTATTATTATTAGGGGCCAGTCACTCTCTTTCAGCTTAACCTGCCTTGAAAGGATTGTTGTGCTGGGCTTAAATGAAGAGTTGGGAGAAACTTGTACGTCACTTTGAGCTCTTTGGAGAAGAAGGTGAGCTATTAATGCAAATAAATGGGACGTATGGTTCAAAAGTGGATTAAAAGAAAAGTGATACCCGTGACTGGCGTGAATTAGGTGAGATGCAGAAACAGCATTTCACAACCAGGATACGGAAAGCCGGCTTCTCCTTGCCCTTTGTGTTCTCCCACGCTTCCAACAATCAAAATTGCAAAGGTCTTTTGGCTTGTATAGCTTTGTGAAGCGGCTGATGCATTCACGGCAACATATAAATAAGAAAGGCGCAGAGAAACAACCGCCGTGCTCTCTGTGTGTGCGCAGATTCACACACGGATAGATAAGGAGATCAGTCAGCCCAAGATTTATTGCTTAATGAATTAGCCTATGCCAAGACTTTGTCATTCCCGCAAGCAGATAAAATCGGGAATTAAACTGCACCCAAAGTAAAACAAAAACAAAACACGCCAGCAAACAGGGTGCAGGTTGGCAGCCCATATATTTAAAGGTATATCTTAATGTGTGCTGTCTGACAGTTGATGGCATTTGCTGCCATGAATGATATTTTCAGTGTCTGTGTGGCCAAAGCAAATTTCATAGCTCTCACTGATTTTTCTCCATTGGACAGAAGGCAAAGTTCTTGGAATTGTTCAAGCGATCTGGCAACGGCCGGATTAATTTCTTCCTGGATGTGCTGGAGGTATATCGGATAAACGGAGTCCAAGATGATCCTATACCCATATTCCTGTTACCAGGACCAATTAAACATAGCAGTACTTCTTAGTAACATGCAAAATCCTGTGGGATGGGGAGAGAAAGGGTTCAGTTTTAAATAGGGTTGAAAATTTTCCTTTTTTATATATATATAAATTTTATTAGTTTTTTAACATCATTTTCAACAATAATTAAACATACTTTTATATCTTATACAATTTTTTTGACTTCCATCAATCACATGTGAAAATTTTCCAATCTCTTCACTTAATTTACATTTCTTACTTCCACTATTACATTTAAGTCTCATAACTAATATCTCTATTCTTTCTCTACTTTGTAATGTTTCATATATTTCTCCTTACAAAATTTATTGTAGTCCTACCAGCGTAATTTGTTGATTACAGTTGCTCTTCAAATAATTTGTATACTTTTCCCAATCTTCTGTGAATCTCTGGTCCCGCAGGTTTCGAATCCTTCCTATCATTTTATCTAATTCTGCGTAGTCCATTAATTTTGTCTGCCATTCTTCTTTCGTCGGAATTTCATCTTGCTTCTATTTCTGGGCTAACAATACTCTCGCCGCTGTAGTTGCATATAAAAACAATTTAACATCTTGCCTATTAATGTCACCTATAATACCAAGTAAAAATGCTGCTGGCTTTTTTAAAAAATGTATATTTCAACATCTTTTTCATCTCATTATATATCATTTCCCAGAAGTTTTTTTACTTTCTTACATTCCCAAGGGTTGCCATTTTTCCAACCAGCACAAGTGGCTGTGCCTTTTATGGCAGCATATGCATCTGAATAAATAAGGGAGCCAATGCAGATCTTTCAGGACGGTGTTATATGGTCCAGGCAGCCGCTCCCAGTCACCAGTCTAGCTGCCACATTCTGGATTAATTGCAGTTTCCGGGTCACCTTCAAAGGTAGCTCCACGTAGAGCACATTGCAGTAGTCCAAGCGAGAGATAACCAGAGCATGCACCACTCTGGCGAGACAGTCTGCAGGCAGGCAGGGTCTCAGCCTGCGTACTAGATGGAGCTGGCAGACAGCTGCCCTGGACACAGAATTGACCTGTGCCTCCATGGACAGCTGTGAGTCCAGAACTGGTCCTTCAGGGGCACAGTTACCCCATTCAGGACCTGGGAGTCCTCCACACCTGCCCGCCTCCTGTCCCCCCAAAACAGTACTTCTGTCTTGTCAGGATTCAACCTCAATCTGTTAGCTGCCATCCATCCTCCAGCCACCGCCAGATGGTTCCGTCTCTCTACTGGAAACCACAGAAGGGGAGTGGGTTCGAATCCTGCATGCAGGTTTCCCATTCAGGGCAGCCAGTTGGCCACTGTGAGAAGAGGATGCTGTTCTTATGTTCCTCAGAGCAAGCAAGCCACACCTTGAGCCTTCTCAGCAGGCGGCTGCCACACCAACTGCTTGAAGACCCCCAACCAGGGAGACCACCGTGCAGTACCACTTTCTAGGTTAAAAGCGAAGTGTTTCTCCCTTTAATTGTACGCCATTTAAAAAAGAGGAGAGAGGCCAGTTTTGTGGCTCCGTCATATTCATATATATATATAAAGGTAAAGGGACCCCTGACCATTAGGTCCAGTCGTGGCCGACTCTGGGGTTGCGGCGCTCATCTCGCTTTACTGGCCGAGGGAGCCGGCGTCCAGCTTTCGGGTCATGTGGCCAGCATGACTAAGCCGCTTCTGACGAACCAGAGCAGCGCATGGAAACGCCGTTTACCTTCCCGCCGGAGTGGTACCTATTTATCTACTTGCACTTTGATGTGCTTTCGAACTGCTAGGTTGGCAGGAGCAGGGACCAAGCAACGGGAGCTCACCCCGTCACGGGGATTTGAACCGCCAACCTTCCGATCGGCAAGCCCTGGGCTCAGTGGTTTAGACCACAGCGCCACCCGCGTCCATATATATATATATATACACACACACACACACACACGCAGTGGTACCTCAGGTTAAGTACTTACGGTAATTTGTTCCGGAGATCCGTTCTTAACCTGAAACTGTTCTTAACCTGAAGCACCACTTTAGCTAATGGGGCCTCCTGCTGCTGCTGCGCCGCTGGAGCCCAATTTCTGTTCTTATCGTGAAGCAAAGTTCTTAACCTGAAGCACTATTTCTGGGTTAGCAGAGTGTGTAACCTGAAGCGTCTGTAACCTGAAGCGTATGTAACCTGAGGTACCACTGTGTGTGTGTGTGTGTGTGTGTGTGTGTATATATATATATATATATTAATTGAAAGAGCTTTCTCTTCCTTCCAGGATCTCACAAAAGCCACTGTCGTGAGGTTTTGGCAAACACAGCTCCTTATTCCACAGGGGACCTCTTTCCATGAGTCAAAATACGGCAAGTGCGGCCTTCCAGATGTTGGAGCGGCCACTCCCCTCATCCACCCTGGACCTTGGCCAGCTGCAGCCCCAGTTTCCCTGCTCCCTTCCACCCAGGTGGAGCCAACTGAGTCCCTTCGGACATTGTTGGACATTCACCAGCCCTGACCACTAGCCCTGAGGGCTGCCGCAGGGGCTGATGGGAGTGGGGGGGGTCTTGCAACAGCCTGTTGGGCTGGGCTAGCTGAAGAGTCTGTAACTGCAGCGCTTCTTGGGTCCCCCAGCTGACTGTTGCTGGACTACAATTCCCATCATCCCTGACCGCTGGTCCTGCTAGTTAGCGAGGATGGGAGTCGCAGTCCCACAGTGGAGAAGCACTGGAAGGGGCTGGGACCACCCAACAGAATGCGGCAGGAGGGCCCCTGATAGATCCCACCCCCCCACCGCCGCCGCAGGTGGGATGGCCCAGTGGGTAGAGACCAGACTCTTAATCTCAGGGCCGTGGGTTCAAGCCTCCAGTTTGGCAGAAGAGTCTTGCATTGCGGTGGGGGGGGGGGTTGCGCAAGAGCCAGTGTGGTGTAGTGGTTAAGAGCGGTAGACTCGTAATCTGGTGAACCGGGTTCGCGTCTCCGCTCCTCCACCTGCAGCTGCTGGGTGACCTTGGGCCAGTCACATTTCTTTGAAGTCTCTCAGCCCCACTCACCTCACAGAGTGTTTGTTGTGGGGGAGGAAGGGAAAGGAGAATGTGAGCCGCTTTGAGACTCCTGAAGGGGAGTGAAAGGCGGGATATCAAATCCAAACTCTTCTTCTTCTTCTTCTAGATGACTCGGGTCCCTTCCAACCATGGGCGTAGCCATGATTTATGTTGGCAGAGTAGGGGGGCAGGATCTATGCTGGGGAGGTCTGAACCGAGCTATTTGCGACACGTTTGGTCGGTTAATTAAGTATTTTTATTTATTCACATGATTTGGGGGTGGACAGCTGCCCTCCTTCGCCTTTGGAGCTTCCCAACTCTCCAAATGCATGATTCCACGACTTGGCAGAAGGCAGCCGCCCACCTACTCAAACGCACCCTTTCTTCCTACCCACGAGGACTAGCGCCTTAGCTTCTCCTTTTGCAAGAAAGGGAAGCAGCTCTGTGGCAAGCGCGTCTGCCGGGCACGCGGGAAACCCCAATCCCTGATCAGGCCATGTGTACGCAGGGCTGGGGACGTCCCTTGCCTGAAACCCCGGAGAGGAGCTGCCGCTGCTGCTGCCGGCCAGTGCAGGCATCGCGGGGCTGGCTGGGTCGCCCGTCCATCCAGGAGGAGGAAGAAGAGACGCAGCCGCCCCGGCCGCGCTTCCTGGACGCAAACTGGCCCCGCGCGCGTTTCTTCTTAACCACGAGGACTAGCGCCTTAGCTTTTCGTTTTGGAGAAAGGGCTGCAGCCGTGTGCGCGCAGGGCTGGGGCAGTCCCTCGCAGGAAACCCCGGAGAGGAGCTGCTGCCGCTGCCGGCCCGTGCAGGCACCCAGGGGCGCGCTGCCGGCCCGAGTCCCCTCGCCAGGAGGAGGAGACGCAGCGTTGCTCCGGCTGGCGCGCCCTGGGCGCAATGAACCCCGCGCGCCGCGAAGGAACCGGTTGCTCCTCCTGGCCGGTCCCGGTGCCGCCCCCTCCCTGCCCCGGAGGGTCGGGAAACGATGCTGCTGCTGCCGCCGCCCCCTTGGCTGGGCGGAGGGCCAGGGAAAGTGGCCGGGCGACGAGGCTCCACCCCGGCGCGCGTGATGTCAGGCGGCCCTGCCCAGCGCAGCCAGAGCGCAGCCGGGCGTCTTCGGCAGCAGCAGCGACGGCTCTGGCTCCGCTTCCCGATCCGAATCGGAGCTGCGCTCCCGGGAGGTTGGGCACCCGTCGGCGGCGTGGCCTGGGCAGCGAGTCCTGGATGCCCCGCGCTGGGCGACCGGCCAGGGGCTCCCATTGCCGGGGCGCCGCGGCCGAGGGGCAGGGGGCTGCCCGCCACCCACCGCCGCCAGCACAATGAGACGGCGGAGGACCCCTGGCGACGTGCTGTGCACCCTCGTCTTCCTCCTCTGCTACGCGAGGCCCCAGGTGAGACCCCCGCTTCTGGGACACCCACCCGAACCCTTTTGCTGGGTGCCCGGGAGGTGCCCGATTGGGGCACCCAGGCACGCCTCTCCAACACTCGCGGGTGGGGTGGGCGCTTGAAATGGGCGCACCAACCCCACGCTGGGAGAGGCAGGTGCCAACTTTGCCCAGGCATGCCCAGCCTCTGTTTACCCCAAGTTGAGAGCTTGTAGGTTTTGGGTGGTAGGGGTGCCTAGAATTCTCTCTCGGTGGCACTTGGAGAGAGGCACCAGGGCACCCGGGCTCTTTGGCTGGGTGTGGGCACCGCTGAGCATCAGGCTCGTCGGGGGCTGCTTTGCACCCGTCTCCGGGCTCTCAACCGCCTCCAGGTGCCACCTTGCCCATGCCAACCTCAGAGAACCCTTTGCGCTCTCGTCTCTGCGCATCGCACCCTGTCCAGAGAGAGAACTGGACGGCGCAATCCCTTTGAGAGCTAGGCGTGGTGTCTTGCTGGCCAGCCACAAGGCGGAGAGCATCAATGCGCCATGTGGAGAGCATGTCTGCACCTCCACACTCGCTCCAGCGCCTGCTTGGTTGGATCCTGAGCTGGTTTTGTGTCTTTGCCCCAGAAGCTGCTGAAATGGGTTTGAGAGAGGGGACGTTTTTTCAGGGGGGCGGGGAACAGACTGGGGGAGAGATCTGTGATCATAGGGGGGTGCTCCCTTGCCTGCGTCAACATGCCACCATCTTTGGGGCATCTGGTGACACACCGACTGCTGGGAGTAAGCGCCAGCGAAGGCAACATGCGCCGGATCGTTCTCTCGGTTTGCTTGATATACCGGTTGAGCAACAACTTTCTGCTTCCCCCTCTAAAAAAAAAGGCTGGGATTTGTAGTTTGACGAGGCATCTAGATTGCTCTGTTATTAGAGATTTTCCCAGGCCCCCCTTCCCATCACAGAACTACAGTTCCCCCAGTTCCCAGTTCCAGGAAGGAACCTGGTTAAACTGGTTAGGTGTGGATTCATCTCTTTGGTGTTGAACCAGCCTCAGCCCCCGGGGTAGCTCTGGCACTGGATTAGACCCTGCTGTACTGGGCTTCCGTTTGCAGCTGGGACATTTGTTTGCAGGATCCTAGAGGGTCCTATCTGCCCCCCCCCCACTCACTTCCAAGGAACCTGCAGGATGAAGCTCCTGCGACCTCGCCGTGTTTCCCCCGCCGCCACCAACCGGGGGTGAGAAGAGGGCATGCAATCTTGCTTTTGGTTCGACTGCTGCTGTGCTGTGTGGCAGTTTGGCAGCTGCTCTGCTCCACCCCAAAGTCAGCTGTATCTCTGGGCTGGGAGGGACGCAGTCACCCCATCCCAGAGGCAGCTTTGAGTCAAGCTCGCCCCACGACTGGCAGCATCTCAGAAGTCAGAGCGGGTTAGGGAGGCAAAGCCGGCCGAGTCTTTTCAGGCTGTGAGCTTTGGGCGCCATTAAGAGGCAGATCTGAGGGCCCCGATCCTTTGATTGGGTTTTCTGTAGAAGCCGCATGGAAAGTGGACTGTGTGGAACCCCCTAATATCATCTAGGGGGGCCTATAGTTGGATCAGGGCAAAGGGCTGTCTAGTCCAACATCCTATGGCCAACCAGATTTTGTTTCCTAGAACTGTAGAGTTGAAAGGGACCCCGGGGTCATCCAGCCCAACCCCCTGCAATGCAGGAATATTTTGGCCCAATGTGGGACTCGAACCCACAACCCGGAGATTAAGAGTCTCTCTCAATTGAGTTATCCCAGGCAGTTTGCTTTCTACCCTTCCTCTCCTCCTTTTTCAGCCGTGGGCCGGTCCACTGTCCCTCAGACCATGTGGGGGGCCGGACTATATTTTTTGGGGGGAAATGAACGAATTCCTATGCCCCACAAATAACCCAGAGATGCATTTTAAATAAAATGACACATTCTACTCATGTAAAAACACGCTGATTCCCGGACCGTCTGCGGGCCAGATTTAGAAGGTGAATGGGCCTCATCCGGCCCCCGGGTCTTAGGTTGCCTACCCCTGCTCTAACCACTGCACCCCTGCTGTCTCCCTGGGCCCACCTCCCGTTGTGCAAGAGCACTTGCGTGCCTTCTGTTTCATTTCGGCGGAATGGGAACTTCCCGGTGGATCGGGTCCCGTGGTGCTTGGCAAGGAGGCAGGGTGCTCCGTGGATTTCGCACCTGGGGCGCCTGCTGCTGGCTCGGGTTCGATTTCCTTGTTCAGACACGAAGCAAAAGGCTGGCAGGGTTGGTGCGTCCGTGTGTGTGTTTTTGAGAGAAAAGCTTCCTTTCTTGCCGCTGCAAATGTTCCGGAGGCCGCAGAGTCCTGTGGGGAGCTGGCAAGGGCCGGGTGGGCTGGACCAGGTGGGCAGCAGCCTCCCTCCTGCTGGTGGCATTTGCCATCCCTGTGGCTCCACATCTGGCGGGCGCAAAGGGCAGAATGAGGAGCCGCCCTGCCCATAGGGCCCTCTGCAGGAGAGAGGGGCAGAGGTGAAATCCTGCCTGCTGTGATTCCAGTAACGCCCAGCATCCCCCTAGGGAAGATGGATTTCCTCATTGGGGAGGGCAAGGAACGGATCCGGCCTCCCCAGCTACGAGCGGGGAAGGAGGTGGCGGACATTTTGACCCCCTGCCCCCAGCGGGCAACACTCTCCCTTCCAACCAAAATACATTAATTCCTAGCAGTTTCGTAAGTGGGGATCTCAGAGTTGGGCGTTAAATTCTGGGGGCTCTTGCCCCTCCCTGAGTAGAAATCATGCCCCCAGACCTGGTTACCTTGGCCTGGGATCGGGGCCCACCCAACCTGAAGGACCTGCTTTGACCTCACAGTGTGATGTGCTCGATAATGGAAAGGGTGCCTCTGAACACGTGCAGAGTTCGTTTCCCTATCCACAGCCAAAGATGTGCAGTTGGCATTCCCACTCTGAGAGTGAGGTTTCTCTGCAAGCTCCTTCTTTTTCATGGGTTCCCCTGAGCATGCGCAGATGTTCCTTTGCCAGGGAACAGGCCGCAAGGGCAAGCTTGGAAATTTCTGCCACGTGTGAGGTTTGTGACCTGGGTGGGCTTCTCTCTAGCAAAGGAGCACCTCTCTGCACGTGCTCAGGGACTGCACAGCCGTAGCTGTTTGGGTGGCTGTGCATCAGGAGATGCACTCCACATATGCTCAGAGACACCATTTCCGTGATTATGCGTAGCTTAACAATCAAGCCTTGGCACTCGAGGCTGGATAGCTGAGTCGGTAGAGCATAAGGCTCTTAATCTCGGGGCTGTGGGTTCGAGTCCCGTGCTGGGTGAAATATTGCAATGCAGGGAGTTGGATTAGATGACCCTCGTTGTCCCTTCCAACTATACATTTCTGTGAATCTATGGAACAGGTTCTGGGGCCCGGCTCTGATTCACAGCCAGCCCTGATCCTGAGCCAGGATAGCCAGATCTAGGGGCATAATTTCTGCTTTGTGTGTGCATGTGAAAATCCCCAAAAAGGCCAGACAACTTGCGATGTGGATGGGTGGTGGGTAGGGAGAAGGGCAGCACCTTTCAGAACATGAAAACGAAAAATATTTTGCCCAAAGGCGTTTGGCCTTGCTGCTGTTGACAGCATCAGAACTCTGGATGCAGCCGATCTTTTGGGTCTGAAATCACTGAAATCCGAAATCACTGTCAGACCAGGAGGACAGATTCGGAAGCCAGTTTTTGGCTGGAGTTTAGCATTGGCTGAGCGGTGGACAGTACAGGATGAAATTTGGTTTTAACAGCCTTGAGTACTTTTGCAGCCTCATATGAAGTCTCCCCCAGATATACTGTGCTGATTTTTTGTACTTTCAATTTTCTATTTTATCGATTAATTTGATTTACTTCAATTTTTTTTTAATGACAAGTGGGCCTCTTTCCTAAGAACACAGGAAGAGTTTGCAGGATCAGACCAATGGCCGTTTTAGCCCAGCATCCTGTTCTCACAGGGGCCAACACATGCCTGTGGGAAACCAGTCGCCAGGATTCGAACACAAGACCCCCCTCTCTCCCCTCCTGCTGTTTCCAGCAACAGGCCTTCAGAAACACTGTTGCCTCCAGCCTTGAAGGCCAGGTGTCTCGATGGATTTGTCTACCACCCTCTTTCAGAGCTGCCCAAATTGGGGGCCGCCGCCGCCTCCTGTAGCAATGAGTTCCGTAGGTCAACCGCCCCAATCTCTCCTCTCGGTCTTCTCTGCCCCTTCCAGGTCTCCGAGGCGGCAGGAACCTTCGAGCTGCAGATCCGCTTTGCCCGCAACGAGAAAGGGGTGCTGGCTGACGGGCGGTGCTGCCGCGGGGGCCTGGATCCGCCGTGCCCCGTGGCGCAGCAATGCCACGCCTTCTTCCGGGTCTGCCTCAAGGAATACCAGCTGCGGGCTCTGCCCGGGGGGCCCTGCGTGCTGGGGGCCGCCACCACACCCGTCCTAGGGGGCAATGTCTTCTCCACCACTCACCAGAAGAAGAGTGATCACGCCGGCAGGGTGGTGATCCCGTTTGATTTTGCCTGGCCGGTAAGGTGGATTTGGGATCCTTCTCTTGGTGGTGGGTGGGTGGCAGGTGTGGGTGCCACTAAGAGGGGAGCTTGCGAATTCCTCAGGGGGCAGGGAGGGAAATAAGCACCGGAGCTTAAGGAAGCTGGCAGATGCAGCCCTCTGACTCAGATGCCCTGGCTCAGTGGTGATGGGGGGAATGGCATTCTGCACATGCTCAGGGGCTCTCTTCACTTCGCTAGGGTGCCAGATCTTCAGGCCTGACCTGAAGTCTGCCCGCTCCCCCTTCCAGGTGGGCGAGTGGCTTCAATTTAAATAGTTCTACACTGTTTTCACTATTTTTCTTTTAACAGAAATGTTTTAATTCTGATATAGTTCAATTGCTTTTCAGCTATTGCCTTCTGCATGTAGTTAGCCTTCTGTGTTTTGTTGTTTTGATTTGTGTGAGCCGCCTTGAGTCTGGGGAAAAGGCGGGATATAAATAAATATAATAATAATAATTAATAATAATATTTTTTAAAAAATTAAGAAGACTGTGCATGCGGTTTACAAGCTTCAGCCTAGCTGGAGCTGGCTGCAAATTATCGCATAGACATCACTAGGGCCTCCCATCGTGACATCACCAGGGGCCGCCCCCAGGTCTCAGTTTTGGGCCCTGAAATCTGAAGCCAAGTTCCCTGTCATTCTCCTCGCTAGGTAACATTCCCCTTCCGGAGCTGAGAATACAACCAGGCGTCTTGTCAGCCATTTTTCCTTGACAGCGAAGGGGCACAAACTCATTTCAGGCACTGCTCTGACTCCACAACCTAAAGCATAGGAAAAGGTGCAGACAAAGAGAGAAATGCCTGGATTAACTGAAGCCGGTGTGCAAGGTTTAGCATTTCACAGAACGCTTTGGCACATTGCGTCAGGGATGGCGCAGAGCTCTGTGAAACCCAGAAGCTTGCATACTCTCCCCTCCCCCTGCTGTCTTAAGTCTATCCAATTGCAAACCATTTCCATTCACTCCACAAAAATCTCCCTTTGAAGGGTGGCGATCTTTTTTTGGGGGGGGTGTTAACATCTGAAATCGGAGCCAGTTTCTTTTGCTAGCGTGGGACCCAGGTGCTCTTGGCGAGGGGCCGAGGGAGAGGGAACAGCAGAGAGCCAGATGGACTTTGCTTAGACTCTCTTTTCCCCTGGGGGAACTGAGGCAGATGCAATATCTCACTTGGCCAATCAGCTGGGCAAGGCAGCTCCTGTACAAACTGCCTGCCTAGTGATTTATTGATTTCCGGAGCTTTTATCCGGCTGCCTCCGATGCCAAAGACACAGAGATAGGTGTGTGTGTGTTTGTGTGTGCGTTCTATTTCCTCGTTCTAATTAATTAGGTCTCTGATTATATTAGCCCGGTGGGAAATGGGGGGAAGATTCTGAGCAGAGGGAATCCCCGTTCCTTGCCCTTCACCCCCAAAAGCCTGCGGGAGGTGGGAAAGTTTCAATTTCGAAAATTTCAGTTTTGTTGTTCTGTATGGGACGATGGCAATAAAGATTATCGTATCGTAAAGGATAGGGTTGGTCCTAGCGTCAGGACCCCCAGGACCTGGGAAGACTCCTGTTCCTTTTGAGATTATATGTTGGAAGGGGGAATTCTGTCACGTGCAACTTCTCCCCCTACGGAAACACAGGGAGGGCAAAGTTTGCATCCTGGCCAAGTTGTCTTTCCAAGCTGTTCTTAACAGCAGAAGAACCTGCAGAGACCTGGATGTGGCAACCCTTGTTTTCAAAGTCAAGACCTGCAGACGGTTGCTAGGGGAGGGGGAAACGCCTTCTTCGCTCCCCACCCACCTGCTCTCCCTTTCAGATTCTGTCTTGAAAGGGTGAAAATACAGGGTGTGGATCCGCTCCTAACCTGAAGCGATCTTTGCTCTCTGCCTCTACCAGATCCAGATCTGGTGTCGGGTGTGGTCCTCCTTGTTTTCCAAAAAGAGGGTTGGCGCTCATGCCTGGCCTGCCGGATAGGGAAGAGACACTCTGCACGTGTTCAGAGGTACTCTTCTCTATATGAGTAGCCGTTTAAGTATTCCGTGGTGGGGAGCTGCTATTTGAAGCAGGTCCCGGGGCTAAGGAACACCCCTCTCCCCAGCACATTGTGGCTCAAGCGACGGGTTGGGTCTGTGCCAGGATAGATTTCCCAGCGTTTATGGGCGCGGCTGCTTCTGTTGACATCCCCTCTCTCGCGAGAATTGAATGTAGCCCATAATAACTTCTTTTGGTGGGACAGGATCTGCTAGACCTGCCTTTTACTTGTATCCATGTGTTTGCTTGTTGAGGTTTCCATTGATTCTGTTCATTGTACAGTGGTACCTCAGGTTACATATGCTTCAGGTTACATACGCTTCAGGTTACAGACTCCGCTAACCCAGAAAAAGTGCTTCAGGTTAAGAACTTTGCTTCAGGATGAGAACAGAAATTGTGCTTTGGTGGCACGGCAGCAGCAGGAGGCCCCATTAGCTAAAGTGGTGCTTCAGGTTAAGAACAGTTTCAGGTTAAGTACGGACCTCCGGAACAAATTAAATACTTAACCCGAGGTACCACTGAAACTGATTTATGCTGTGCTTGCCAGTTGCTTCAAGTCATTTTTATGAGCAAAGCAGCTAATAATAATAATAATAATAATAATAATTTGATGTGGCAATTGGGTGCCCTCTCAGTCCTCTTTTACCAAGAGGATTCCAGCATTGCAGAGGATTGGGCTTGAGGTCCCTTCCAACTCTAGGATTCTACAAAGAGGATGCTAGCCACCTGCAGCTCTTTAAAGCCCTGGTATTGAAAACAAAAAGGGATGCGGGTGGCGCTGTGGGTTAAACCACAGAACCTAGGGCTTGCTGATCAGAAGGTCGGCGGTTCAAATCCCCGCGACGGGGTGAGCTCCCGTTGCTCGGTCCCTGCTCCTGCCAACCTAGCAGTTCGAAAGCACGTCAAAGTGCAAGTAGATAAATAGGTACCACTCCGGCGGGAAGGTAAACGGATTTCCGTGCGCTGCTCTGGTTTGCCAGAAGCGGCTTAGTCATGCTGGCCACATGACCCAGAAGCTGTATTCCAGCTCCCTCGGCCAGTAAAGCGAGATGAGCGCCGCAACCCCAGAGTTGGCCACGACTGGACCTAACAGTCAGGGGTCCCTTTACCTTTACCTTTAAGTGGTCATAGGATTGCAGCCTTAAGCAAATGCCCTACCAGATCGGGCCAATGGCTCACCTGGGAAACGAGAAAACAGGACTCGAACACAGGATCTCTCTCCTGCGATTTCCAGCAGAAGCGTTACTGCCTCCATCCATGAGAGCGCAGCCACTGATACCCTTCCCCCTCCATGAATTTGCCTAATGTTCTTTTAAAGCCATCCAACTTGGTGGCTATTGCTGACTGGTGGCAGTGAGTTCCGGAGTTTAACTCTGTGCGCTGTTCCTCATGCACCTTCCAGCTGCCCTGGTATGTTTTGAGCCGTTGATAACCTTTTGGGGGACAACATCTTTCCCCCCCTGCATATCTCCTTGAGCCAAGAACCATGACCCTCTTAGGGCAACCATTTTTGCAGAAGGCAGTCCTCTCTTCCAAAGGTTGTCGCTGCAATGGTCAGAGTTAGCAGGGTTCGAATCCCTCACTCAGCCACGATGCTCACTGGGTAAGCTTGGGCCAATCTCCATCTCTCAGTCTAACCTTACCTCACAGGGTTGTTGCGAGGGTGAAATGAGGGACGAGAACCATGTACACCACCTTGAGATCCTTGGACAATAAAGGTGGAAGAAGAAGAAGGAGGAGGAGGAGGAGGAGGAACCCTAATCTAGGACAGCAAGCCAAATGGGCACCCAGACTGCTTCCATTTCTGTTTATAAATTAGAGTATTTCTAAATTTTCAGCTATGCATAAAATATGCAAATCTCTTTTAGCCTTTTTTAAAAAAATACAAATCTCTTTTTGGCAATGCATTAAGTGGCCACCCTGGTGGAAGACCAACACTTGCAGAGGAAATTAATACAAAGCACAGATGGCAGAATTTGGCTTTCGGCTTGAGAAGTGAAATCTACAAGAAGCGTGTCCTTCTTTTCGGAAGTGGTGCCGAAGAACTTGTCTCCGTTCTTCCTCAGGACCGGCTCAAAGTTTAAGGGTGCTTTGTCTCAACTGAAGTAGAATCATACGAGTTGGAAGGGACCCCAAGAGTTATCCAGTCCAACCCTCTGCGAAGCAGGAATCCTGCCCACAGCCATTCCAGGGTGGATTCGAACCACCAACCTTCTGGATAACAGCCGGACACAATTAACCCATTGTGGCAGAGGATTAGGGCTGCTCCCACGGTGCTTTTTGTCCGTGG
Source organism: Podarcis muralis (assembly GCF_004329235.1). NCBI lineage: Eukaryota > Metazoa > Chordata > Lepidosauria > Squamata > Lacertidae > Podarcis > Podarcis muralis. The sequence goes on from NC_041319.1 coordinate 8,011,229, forward strand.
GCCCTGGCACTCCTACCTGGCAGCAGTGGGTAGAGGGGCACCTACCCACCATTTAAATATCCCACAATGCCCTGGAACGTGGCTAAGTCCAGGGCATTCTGGGAAATTAAAATGGCAGCTAGAGGCTTGGGATTCCCAGCACTGCTTGCTGGTGGGGAGACTGGGAGGCGAAAGGAACGGCCAGGGCACAGAGTGCGAGGTCTCCAACAACAAATGCCCAAGGTTGCCAGATTCTGGCGCCAGCCTTGCTTGTGCCAGCAAACCTTTGGCACAGCCCTGACCCTAGACCAGTGGCGTAGCGTGGGGGGTGCAGGGGGGCCGGCCGCACCAGGCGCAACACCTGGGGGGGCGCAGAAGAGACTCGAGTGCTAAAATCCACGGGTTAGGGGGCACAAATCACTTGCCTTGCCCCGGCTGCTGACAACCCACGCTACGCCACTGCCCTAGACAGGTATTTCCAAAGCGATTTCCGCCATCCGCTCGGAGAAGGGAAAATGAGAGGCAGATGGACGGAGCGGAATATACAAGCCAGCGGAAGCTTTTAACCCAGAGCCAAAGCATCCCACCCACTTAGCCGCCGTGCCCTTGCGGCGGGGAAAGGCATCTGGGGCGGGCCCCATAGAGTCAAAGGTCATTGGTGCTCCGTGACCTTTCCCAGGGCCGGAGGAGAGGGACGGCTGGGCTTTCCTCGCTCTCACTGTCTTTCCAAATCCAGGTGGACCTTTTAAAAGGAACAAAACAGAAAGGGCAGACCAGCCTGTACAAACAGAGATCGCGCCCCAAAAAAGCATCAGTAGTGTGTGCTGGAGGCCAGTTGGAAAGCTTCGACCCAGGCATTTGAAAAGAACACTTTTCATCAGGTTAAAAGGAGCGAAAGAAAACGCTCTCTGCCCATTCACTGGGGAGGAGGTCTTTCCCCCGATTCGGATGACATTAAGGGACATTTCGGTGTGGATAAAAATAAGAGGCCTCAGAATTTTCAGAGAAAATCAACACACGTTTTGTTTTTAATAGGTAAAGGTAAAGGGACCCCTGACCGTTAGGTCCAGTCATGGCCGACTCTGGGGTTGCGGCGCTCAACTCGCTTTACTGGCCGAGGGAGCTGGCGTACAGCTTCCAGGTCATGTGGCCAGCATGACTAAGCCGCTTCTGGCGAACCAGAGCAGCGCACAGAAACGCCGTTTACCTTCCCACCAGAGCGGTACCTATTTATCCACTTGCACTTTGTGCTTTCGAACCGCCAACCTTCTAATCAGCAAGCCCTAGGCTCTGTGGTTTAACCCACAGCGCCACCCGCGTCCCCTATGCCCACTTACCTGAGAATTAGTCCCATGGGACTTGAAGAGACCTACTTTTGAGTAAGCATGCGTAAGGTTGTGTCACGCATCATTAAAGCTTTTCTCCAGGTGAGGGATGGAGAGGCAGGCGAGCCATTCCTCACAATCACATATCCTCCAGCCTTTCTCTGAAGAAAATAGGGACATCCCATTCCGTACCTTCCGACATTTCTCCAGTGAATGTAGAGACATCTCCCTCCCAACATTTCTTTGATGAGAATAGGGACGTCCTAAGGAAAAAAAGGGACGCGGGTGGCGCTGTGGGTTAAACCACAGAGCCTAGGGCTTGCTGATCGGAAGGTAGGCGGTTCGAATCCCCGCGACAGGGTGAGCTCCCGTTGCTCAGTCCCAGCTCCTGCCAACCTTGCAGTTTGAAAGCACGTCAAAGTGCAAGTAGATAAATAGGTACCTCTCCGGCAGGAAGGTAAACGGCATTTCCCTGCGCTGCTGTGGTTCGCCAGAAGCGGCTTAGTCATGCTGGCCATATGACCCGGAAGCTGTACGCCGGCTCCCTCGGCCAATAAAGTGAGATGAGCGCCGCAACCCCAGAGTCGGCCACAACTGGACCTAATGGTCAGGGGTCCCCTTACTTTTACCTTTAAACAGGACATTCCATGATCAAATCAGAAACTGGGGCGGCTTCTGTAAATCCGGAACTGTCCCTGGAAAATAGGGACATTTGGAGGGTCTGTAATTTCCCCCCTCAACATGCCAGGGATCCTCATCACCCCCCCTCAAAAAAAGTGCTGCATTCTTGGGCTTGAATAACCCCCTCCACGCCTGCCCACAGCCTCTGAAGGGTTGCATTTCAGAAGGTGGAAATGAGCTTGCTAAATGCGATGGAGATCTCATGTGCAGCGGAAAGGTGAGCCTATAATGTGGCCGTTTTGATATTCTCTTTCTTTCTCTCTCTCTCTCCCAGGGGAATTCCAGCGCTGGGAGGGCAAAGAAGGGTTGGGATTCCTCCTCCTCCTTCTCCCCCCCCCCAGCTCTTTGTGTTATTCTGCCCATCCCTCTGGGGTGGGGGGGAGGGCAGAGAAGAGGAGCGAGATCTAGAGATAAATAACTTAATTAAAGTCTCTCTCCTTAATTGATGCAAAGTCACTTTCCTCGCCTCCTCCCCAGATGACGGCTTAATTCTCTGCTGCAGCGCTCTGGGTCTGCGGTGCAAGGCTCTGAGGGTGGAGACCTGGGCAAATTTCGGGGCCTGGGTTTTCTGTGGGTCAAACCCACATCCTCCCATGAATTTTTTTAAGGCAGAGCTGTGGGGACTGGTTTGGCCCCGCAAGTTGTTTCCTCTAAGCCAGGCGATTCAGCTGAGGTTTCCTGAAGGCAGAGGAAAAGTATTGTGTGCCTCCCACTTCCAAGTTTAAGGACTAGAAACTTAAAATATTATTGATTTTTCAAAACAAAACACCACTTTACAGACTTCCTGTCCCACCCGCCTTCCACGGTTTCCAAATTTGCCCTTAAATGCTGCATATTTCATATATAATACTCAATACATCCATCCTAACCTATTTATCTTAATAATTAGAAGGACTAGAAACTTTATTTAGGAGATTTGAGAGCCAAGGCAAGCAGGGTGGGAAGTTTCAATAGATTCCTGATACCACATTCTGTAGCTTGGCATTCTGTAGCTTGTAGCAGACCAGAGGAAGACCATGTTCATACAGTGGTACCTCAGGTTACATACGCTTCAGGTTACAGACTCCGCTAACCCAGAAATAGTGCTTCAGGTTAAGAACTTTGCTTCAGGATGAGAACAGAAATTGTGCTCCAGCGGTGCGGCAGCAGCAGGAGGCCCCATTAGCTAAAGTGGTGCTTCAGGTTAAGAACAGTTTCAGGTTAAGTACGGACCTCTGGAACGAATTAGGTACTTAACCTGAGGTACCACTGTACTATAAATTTAAAGCGCTTTGATACCGCTCTAGGCAGCTGTGACTTCCCCCCAAAACCCCTGGGAGTTGTTTAGGGTGCTGAGTTATTAGGAGACACCCCCCCTTTCCCCTCCCAGAGCTACACTTCCCTGAGTTCCCTGTGAAAGAGGGGTTGATGGTTAAACCACTCCGGGAATGTTAGTTCTGGGAGGGGAATCAGGAGGTCTCCAGACAACTCTCAGCATCCTTATATTTCCCCCCCTAATATTTTGTTGGAAGCCTCCCAGAGTGGCTGGGGGCAACCTATTCAGATGGGTGGCAAGAAATAATAAAATTATCATCAAGAACATCTGCCTGGACACTGAGGTCCAGCGCCGAGGGCCTTCTGGCGGTTCCCTCGCTGCGAGAAGCCAAGTTACAGGGAACCAGGCAGAGGGCCTTCTCGGTGGTGGCACCCGCCCTGTGGAACGCCCTCCCACCAGATGTCAAAGAGAACAACAACTACCAGATTTTTAGAAGACATCTGAAGGCAGCCCTGTTTAGGGAAGCTTTTAATGTTTAATAGGTTATTGTATTTTAATATTTTGTTGGGAGCCGCCCAGAGTGGCTGTGGAAACCAAGCCAGATGGGTGGGGTATAAATAATAATAATAAATAATAATAATAATAATAATAATAATAATAATAATAATAATAATAATAATTATTATTATTATTATTATTATTATTATTATTATTATTATTATCAGGGCTTTTTTCCAGCCGGAACTCAGTTCTAGCACCTCTCAGGTGGACTCCATTGCCATTATAAGTGAAGTGTTTTGGCACCTATTTTTTCTAGAAGAACAGCACTGATTATTATTATTATTAAACTACATCTCCCAGAATCCTTTGGGGGAAGCCATGACTGTTTAGAGTGGGATCAAAGTGCTTTATATGTACATTGCGAATGTGGCCTAACACTGAGTGTTTGGATTTAGCACATGGGGGGTTTAAACTGGGGAGGCAGATTCAATTTAAGATTAAAACCTTTATTTCAGAACATGCCCACAGAACATTAGAAAATGACTCCCAGCGCCTGGCATGCAGAGAGCCCTTTACAGAGGAGGCAGGACAAGCCATGGATAGCCTTATCCTCTGCGAATTTCCCTGATCCTCTTTCAAGGCCATCTCTGCCTCTAGTGGGAGGGAGTTCCGTAGTTTAACCACACTCTTGGCTGCAGAAGGACTTTCTTTTGGCTGCCTTGAGTTCCAGGAAATCACACCTTGTGGCTCGGAAAACCTCCCTGCTGCTTTTTCTGCCAGCTCAGCGGTGAGGAGGTTGGCTCAGACCCCAGTTCTCCCAACAGCCCCAGCGGAAAGGAAGCGGGAAGAGTTTAGAGAACAGGCGAGGGGGTGGAAGTTTATAAAACCAGGCGGGACAGAGGAAAGCTTTTCTCTGTCTCCTCGCAACGCTGGAACTGGTGTACGTCCAGCGAGCTGGAGATACAAGAAAGGACTTCTTCATGCAGCGCATAGACTGTGGAACTACCTGCCACCGGAGGCTGCGATGCCACCGACTTGGGTGGCTTTAAAAGAGGGCTGGATGAGAAGCCTGTGATGGCTTCTAGCCACGATGGCTCTCTCCTGCCGCCACAGTCAGAGGCATCAAAGTTGCTGGTTCGAATCTTGAGTTCGAATCCTGCTTGCTGGTTTCCAACAAGCTGGTGTGAGAACAGTATTCTGGACAAGATGAATCATTGGCTCTTCTTATGTTCTAAGAGTCCAAGCCCCCTAAAATTTCCTCTGATTAAAAAAAGGGACATCCTATTCCATAATAATAATAATAATAATTTTATTATTTATACCCCACCCATCTCACTGGGTGGCCCCAGCCATTCTGGACCGCTTCCAACATATATAAAGCATAATAAAACATTAAACAACTTCCCCATGCAGGGCAGCTTTCAGATCTCTTCTAAAGCAGGCACCCCCTACCTTCGGCCCTCCAGATGTTTTGGACTACAATTCCCATCATCCCTGACCACTGGTCCTGTTAGCTAGGGATCATGGGAGTTGTAGGCCAAAACATCTGGAGGGCCGAAGGTTGGTGGTGCCTGTCCTAAAGGTTGTATATTTACTTATCTCCTTGGTTCGGGGGTCGCATAACTTCATACCCTCCAACATTTCTCCAATGAAAAGAGGGACAGCCTAAGGAAAAGCAAGGAGATGTCTCTAAAAAGTAGACACATCACCTTGCCAACGAAGGTCCGTATAGTAAAAGCTATGGTTTCCCCAGTAGTGATGTATGGAAGTGAGAGCTGGACCATAAAGAAGGCTGATCGCCGAAGAATTGATGCTTTTGAATTCTGGTGCTGGAGGAGATTCTGGAGAGTCCCATGGACTGCAAGAAGATCAAACCTCTCCATTCTGAAGGAAATCAGCCCTGAGTGCTCACTGGAAGGACATATCCTGAAGCTGAGGCTCCAAGACTTTGGCCACCTCATGAGAAGAGAAGACTCCCTGGAAAAGACCCTGATGTTGGGAAAGATGGAGGGCACAAGGAGAAGGGGACGACAGAGGACGAGATGGTGGGACAGTGTTCTTGAAGCTATCAGCATGAGTTTGACCAAACTGCGGGAGAAGGTGGAAGACAGGAGTGCCTTGCATGCTCCGGTCCATGGGGTCATGAAGAGTCGGACACGACTAAACGACTAAACAGCAAGAACAAACAAGGAAAAGCGGGACATTTCGGGATCAAATCAGAAACTGGGATGGCTTCTGTAAATTCAGGACTGTCCCTGGGAAATAGGGACGCATGGAGAGCAGGGAGGTGGCCCTATGGATTTTATAGGACTGCCCCTTTCAGCATCTCTGAGCATTGGCTTGGCTGGCGGGCAGGAGATGGAAACACCACAACAACACCTGGGGTGGTTTTTGTTAGATGTTTCTGCCCGTGCTGACCTGCTCTGTCAGGTCCCAGGCCAGCGAGCTGAAACCTAACCAACTGGCTCACAGCCTGAGGCCAACAGCTGGGTCTTGGGTTCGACTCAGCACACACAAACACACGCACACTCGCTCCCAAGGAATTCCAGTAAGCCGGAGCCGAGACTGTGCTGAGCACTGAAAAGGTCTAATTGCATTTAATAAATAGGGATGCATTCATTTAAATGGATCGTACGAAGGTATGCATTTAAATATTCAAATGCTTCGGAGGGTAATGAATAAAGAGTAGCAACAGAGCCTTCTGCAAACGTGGCGTTTTGCAAAGAACGAGAACGCAGGGGCCGGGAACGACACAGAGAAAATGGGGTAAAATAGTGGAATAATAATAATAATAATTATTATTATTATTTATACCAGGGGTAGGCAACCTAAGGCTCGGGGGCCGGTTGTGGCCCATTCGCCTTCTCAATCTGGTCTGCGGACGGTCCGGGAATCAGCGTGATTTTACATGAGGTTGAATCCTGATAAGACAGAAGTACTGTTTTTGGGGGACAGGGGCGGGCTGGTGTGGGGGACTCCCTGGTCCTGAATGGGGTAACTGTACCCCTGAAGGACCAGGTGTGCAGCCTGGGAGTCATTTTGGACTCACAGCTGTCCATGGAGGCACAGGTCAATTCTGTGTCCAGGGCAGCTGTCTCCAAGCTCCATCTGGTGCGCAGGCTGAGACTCTACCTGCCCGCAGACTGTCTCGCCAGAATGGTGCATTCTCTAGTTATCTCCCGCTTGGACTACTGCAATGTGCTCTATGTGGGGCTACCTTTGAAGGTGACCCGGAAACTGCAATCAATCCAGAATGCGGCAGCTAGACTGGAGACTGGGAGCGGCCGCCGAGACCATATAACACTGGTCCTGAGAGACCTACATTGGCTCCCAGGAAGTTTCCGAGCACAATTCAAAGTGTTGGTGCTGACCTTTAAAGCCCTAAACGGCCTCGGTCCTGTATACCTGAAGGAGCGTCTCCACCCCCATTGTTCTGCCCGGATACTGAGGTCCAGCGCCGAGGGCCGTTCTGGCAGTTCCCTCACTGCGAGAAGCAAAGCTACAGGGAACCAGACAGAGGGTCTTCTTGGTAGTGGTGCTCGCACCATGGAACACCCTCCCATCAGATGTCAAGGAAATAAACCACTATCTGAATTTTAGAAGACATCTGAAGGCAGCCCTGTTTCGGGAAGTTTTTAATGTTTGATGTTTTATTGTGTTTTTAACATTCTGTTGGGAGCCACCCAGAGTGGCTAGGGAAGCCCAGCCAGATGGGCGGGGTATAAATAATAAATTATTATTATTATTATTATTATTATTATTATTAGCAGTAGTAGTAGTAGTAGAATGTGTCCTTCTATTTAAAATGCATCTCTGGGTTATTTGTGGTGCATAGGAATTCATTCATTCCCCGCCCCCCCAATATAGTCCGGCCCACCACATGGTCTGAGGGACGATGGACCGGCCCACGGCTGAAAAAGGTTGCTGACCCCGATTTATACCCTGCCCATCTGACCGGGTTTCTCCAGCCACTCAGGGCAGCTTCCAACATAATATAAAAACACAACTAAACACTAAGCATTACAAACTTCTCAATACAAGGGAAGGGAATTTTTAAATGTGTGACATTTTAATGTATTTTTAATTTTTGTTGGAAGCCGCCCAGAGTGGCTGGAGAAACCCAGCCAGATGGGTGGGGTACAAATATGAATTATTATTATTATTATTACAGTGATACTTCGGGTTACATACGCTTCAAGTTACAGACTCCGCTAACCCAGAAATAGTACCTCAGGTTAAGAACTTTGCTTCAGGAGGAGAACAGAAATCATGCTCCGGCGGCGTGGCGGCAGCAGGAGGCCCCATTAGCTAAAGTGGTGCTTCAGGTTAAGAACAGTTTCAGGTTAAGAACGGACCTCCAGAACGAATTAAGTACTTAACCTGAGGTACCACTGTATTATTACAAGGCTGCCTTCAAATGTCTTTGGAAAGTCAAGTGTGGTTCTTGCAGTTACCTGCATTTAAACTTATGGGGCAATCCTACTCAGAAGTACATCCCTCTGACTTCAACTTGAGCAGGTGGGGTTAGGGTTGCAGAGGATGAGGACTTATAGAATCTCAGAATTGTACTGGAAGGGACCCGAGGGTCATCTAGTCCAACCCTCGGCAATGCAAGAATCTCAACTAAAACATCCATGACAGATGGCTGTTCGACCTCTGCTTAGAAACCTCCAAGGAGTGCATTGTGCGATGCTTCCAAGATCAGAGACAGGCTTCTTTGGAGTACCAGTTTCTGGAGAACAAGCTCAGAGCTGGTTGCCTTCACAGCAACCCTATGAGGCAGGCTGCCGGTGTTCCCCTTTCACAGATGGCAAAACTGAGGCTCTGACTTTCCCAAGTTTGCAGGGGCTCTCTGGAGCAGAAAAGAGTACCGTACTTTCCCGTCAATAAGATGCCCCCGTGTATAAAGGTAAAGGGACCCCTGACCATTAAGTCCAGTTGTGACCGACTCGGGTTGCGGCGCTCATCTCGCTTTATTGGCCGAGGGAGCCGGTGTACAGCTTCCGGGTCATGTGGCCAGCATGACTAAGCCGCTTCTGGCGAACCAGAGCAGCGCACGGAAACGCCGTTTTCCTTCCCGCCGGAGTGGTACCTATTTATCTACTTACACTTTGACGTGCTTTTGAACTGCTAGGTTGGCAGGAGTAGGGACCGAGCAATGGGCGCTCACCCCGTGGCGGGGATTCAAACCACCAACCTTCTGATCGGCAAGTCCTAGGCTCTGTGGTTTAACCCACAGCGCCACCCCCATGTATAAGACTAGCCATATTTTGGGGGACTCCAATTTAAGAAAATGGGGGTGGGGGGGGGAGATGACACAGAGCTGTTGAGCTTTTTTTAAGGTTGCCAAAAATTTCTCACCCACATGCATTGCTAAATCCGTCTCCCATCTGTCCCATCGCCAGCAGAGCTGTTGAGCTGTTTTTGGGGTGGAATTGTGGAAAATCGCTCACCCGCCGCTAACGATCCCAAAGACCCACAGCCACCAATCAACCGCGCTATTGCCACAGAGACAGCCAATCGCAAACAGGCCTTCACAGACCCACCAATCACCCACCCCATCGCCGCAGAAAATCTCCTGCTCACGGTTGCAACCAAATGCCCATGTGCTACCAGTATAAGACGAGGGCAAATATGAAAACGAATTTTTAAAGAAAACAACCTGGTCTTATACGCAGGAAATACAGTAGCTCGTTCCTGGCTGCTTAAGGAATATGCAGGCCTTTGCTCCCATTTGATTCAACGCATCTGAAGAATATTCTAAATTTCGGGGGAGCAGGTCCTCGGGGTTCTGTCCAGCCAGAGTGAAATGAATGGACCTACATTAATTCCAGAGGGTCTACAGAGAGAATAATTGGGTGCACTCTCCCGCCTCGGATCAAATCTATGGTTTCAGGTGCCATAAGAAAGCTGCAGAGATAGCGCAGGATAGTGCGCACCCCGGAAATGATCTCTTTCGCTTCTGCCTTCTAGAAGAAGTTACAGTGGTACCTCGGGACACATACGCTTCAGGTTACACACTCTGCTAACCCAGAAATAGTGCTTCAGTTAAGAACTTTGCTTCAGGATAAGAACAGAAATCGTGCTCCGGCGGCGCAGCAGCAGCAGGAGGCCCCATTAGCTAAAGTGGTGCTTCAGGTTAAGAACAGTTTCAGGTTAAGAACAGACCTCCGGAACGAATTAAGTACTTAACCAGAGGTACCACTGTACAGGGCTATAAAGACTAGGACCAGCCGCCTGAGAAACAGTTTCTACCCAAATGCAATTCTGGTTTTAAACACAGTATAAGGAGTCTCTATAGTACAGTATATTGTATTTTAAAATGGGGTTTCAGAGTTTTTAGGGGTTTTTGAATGTCTTATGTAGATTTTTTCAATTTCATTGTTCTGTATGAGACAATGACAATAAAGATATCGTATCGTATCTGAGTGGGACTCACACTGACCAGAATTCTCATTGTTTCCTTGCATCTATCGGGTTTCTCAAACGTGGGAAATCTCACGAGATGCGTTTCCAAGTCAGGGTCTGGGTTGGCTTTCTTTTGAGTGCCCCCCCCCTTGAGCTCTGTTTCGACAGATCCGATCCAATTTTAGATCCGAGTTCCTGTGTGAACATATTCCATCTGCCCTACCTGCGAGCAAAGCTGGGTTTCCCCGAAAGGGGAGCTGTGGGGGCGATCAGGGCTTGCGACTCTCCCTTTCCTTTCCTCTCTCTTGTGTGCCAAAACTAGATCTTTGTGTGGGCAGAAGGAATTTGCGAGGAACCTTGCCAATCTCTCGGAGCTCTCTTCCCAGCTTTGGAGTTCTGGTGGTGGTTGAGGGAGTGGTGTCCGAGGGCTACAGCTCAGAGCCAGGGAGACATTCTCTTGTTTGTCTCCAGATCTCCCCAAGTGCAGATGAAGCGTTGGGAAAATTTTGTAATGTGCGAAAGGGGTATGTCATAGAGTTGGAATGGACCATGTGTGTGTGTGCATGCGTGCGTTGGGATTTTGGGAAGCTGGACTCCTGGATTCTGTCCACCGATCCTTTGTTCTCTTTCGTGTGCCTCAGTTTCCACTTCCCTAAAATGGGTGCAGCCACCTGCCCCACCCAGATCCGAAATTTTATTTATAGAAATATTTATATATATTATAAAATATTTATTTGCAGTGGTACCTCGGGTTACATACGCTTCAGGTTACATACTCTTCAGGTTACAGACTCCACTAACCCAGAAATAGTGCTTCAGGTTAAGAACTTTGCGTCAGGATGAGAACAGAAATCGTGCTCAAAGCGGCGCAGCAGCAGCAGCAGCAGGAGGCCCCATTAGCTAAAGTGGTGCTTCAGGTTAAGAACAGTTTCAGGTTAAGTACAGACCTCTGGAACGAATTAAGTACTTAACCCGAGGTACCACTGTATTTGCAAAAATAAATCAGATAAATAAATAAATAAATAATATAAATCAGAGTGGTTTACAACAAATGTACATAGAAGCCGTACAATAAAAGCAATATTTTTAAAAAGTTAAAATCGGGAATCAGCTAAGCGTTGTGGGAAAATGTATCCTTTTTGGATGAAGTTATTATTATTATTGTTGTTGTTGTTATTAATAATAATAATAATAATAATAATAATAATAATAATAATATTATAATATTTGTAAAAAGGTAAAGGTAAAGGTACCCCTGCCCATACGGGCCAGTCTTGACAGACTCTAGGGTTGTGCGCCCATCTCACTCAAGAGGCCGGGGGCCAGCGCTGTCCGGAGACACTTCCGGGTCACGTGGCCAGCGTGACGTCGCTGCATCTGGTGAGCCAGCGCAGCACATGGAAACGCCGTTTACCTTCCCGCTAGTAAGCGGTCCCTATTTATCTACTTGCACCCGGGAGTGCTTTCGAACTGCTAGGTTGGCAGGCGCTGGGACTGAGCAACGGGAGCGCACCCCGCCGCGGGGATTCGATAGGCAAGCCCTAGGCGCTGAGGCTTTTACCCACAGCGCCACCCGCGTCCCCATAATATTTGTACATAGCCCTTTATCCAAAGAGTCCTGGTAGTTGTATTTTGTTAAGGGCTTTTTTTGGGGGGGGGTAAAATTGTTGTTGTTGTTAATCCGTAGATCTCATGGTGATTCACACATAAAACCACCATACATTCCTAATGAACTGCATATGAACTGGAGGGGTTGCATTTACTTCAAAGTGAAAGCGTGTTTACTGCTCAACCCTGCTTTAGTAATTACCATTTCATTTTATAACGATGGATGGAAATTAAAAGATGAAAAACGAAACTGTCAAATAGCCACGAGGAATGAGTACTTTGTGCGCGAGTTAAAATAATAACAAAGTCCAAGTAAAGACGATTGACGTTATCAGATCATCCAAGTCTAGTTCCAGATTCACCAGGCTTTGATGGGAGCTGTCTTGAAAATGATGGTACTGCTGTATATTAAATAAAGGGGTGAAAATTCATTCTCTAAATTGCCTGCATAGGCCTGGGTGGGATGGAAGAGTTTTCAGCTGGTGTTCAAAAGTTGAAACAGAAGATGCTTGCTGAATCTCTAGTGGCAGAGAGTTCCATAGGACCGGGCTGGCGACACTAAAGGCTTGGGTTGTTTTTTTTGTCAATGTCAAATAAGCCTCACAAAATCGGGAAACAACGAACGATGTTCCTGCAGTTGATCTCAGTGATCGAGCTGGGATTTGAGGGTGCAGGGCTTGGTAAATTACTACAAGGACATTGAACCTGGTATTTCCTTTATTTTAGGGTTGCCATATTTGAAAAAATGAAAATCGGAACACAAAATTGTTGAACTTCCTTCTTGGCCAAAGCTCTTGAGTTTATTTTTTGCAAAGAAGAAGAAGTTTAAAAGCTATTTTTAAGGAAAATTGCCAAAAAAAATGTACACCTCCAATATGGTCAGGTTTCCCCGGACGTTTAAAACGATTTACAAAATCGAGTATAGGGCGGTATATATAAATTCAATAATTAATAATAATAATAATAATAAAATTCCTCCCCGACGCCATTTTTGATGGGCGAATCCTGGCTAATTCCAGACGTATGGCAGCCCTGCTTTATTTCCTGGTATGTGGAGCCGGCCCTACTATTAGGCAAAATGAGGCCACTGCCTCAGGCGGCAAAATGCTTGGGGCGTGGGGAGTAACAGGCCCCTCTGTTGGAGGACTGAGCGTGCTGCTGCCCTGCCCCTAAATTTGCGCCTCAGGTGTTATGGAGCATGCGGTCCTTTCACCAGTGTTGGATTAAGATTAAGAAGCCCAGTTGGCTTCTGTATGTGGAATGGGGTAGACGTTGGGGCCGCCATCTTGTCATTCACCTTTGTTGCAGGAATTTATGTATAGGTTGGGGGCGGGTTGCCCCTCCAGCAGATATCATGCACATGCAGCCCACTAGCAAAACCAGCACAATCACTTCATCACATTTTCTTCCTATCTATTCCAAGGGCCTTTGCTGCACGATACCAAATGTAAGAATTCACTGATAAATGCATCTATGTACAGGCTCCCTGGGAAAACTTCAGAAATTCATATAGACATGTGAGCTCAGCTACTCAGCAGCCCCTCTGCCTGAGTGATAATCCCTGGCATCCTGATACCTGAGTGCCAGACAGGTAGCCCTTCCAGAAACACCAAACCCAGATGAAGACAAAAGGGTGGGATTAATTTGGCTGGGAAACAGGGAAATGTAAATATCTTTTGTTACACTTGATGGGTGTTTGGTGGAGGGCAAGGAGAACCATGGGGCAGGGTCCAGGATGCTCAGATTACGGCCACCAGACCTCCCCTTTCATGATGTAACCGTGATGTATGAGTGATGTAGTTTGGGGGGTGTAACATGGGGATGAACAGCTAATAAAAGTTTGGGGGCTCTTTTGTTTGGCGCTTCCATCTTGTTCCACCTGGTGGCAGGTGGGAGTCCTGTTGCGACACTCTTCAATAAAAACCAAGCCTACTGGCTGCTGTTTTGCTCTGGTATTCCTGGCTGGTGTCCTTGTTTTATGTCCAAGGGAGCCCTCAGATTTCTCTGTTAACACCTTGTTCAGCAAAAGGTCTTTGGCTGGGCCTACTGGGATGGCTGCTGGAGAGAGAGACCCTTCCCCACCCTCTTCGCAGCTTCTGGGAAATGGGGCACGCCAGTACCGTGCCCCATTCATTTAAAGCACTGCGATAGCACTCAAAACCATCATGGTCCCCCCCAAGGAATTCTGGGAGCTGTAGTTTGTGAAGGGTGCTGAGGGAGTGGTTTTACAATCCATCTCTCTTCTCAGGGAATTTTGGGAAGCTGTGAGGGGAATCACAAAGAGTCGGACACAATTAAATGACTAAACAACAAGTGAGGGGAATTAGAGGTGTCCTAATGACTCTTAGGGGACGCGGGTGGCGCTGTGGGTTAAACCACAGAGCCTAGGACTTGCCAATCAGAAGGTTGGCGGTTCAAATCCCTGCGACGGGGTGAGCTCCCGTTGCTCAGTCCCTGCTCCTGCCAACCTAGCAGTTCAAAAGCACATCAGAGTGCAAGTAGATAAATAGGTACCACTCCGGCGGGAAGGTAAACGGCGTTTCCATGTGCTGCTCTGGTTCGCCAGAAGCGGCTTAGTCATGCTGGCCACATGACCCGGAAGCTGTACGCCAGCTCCCTCGGCCAGTAAAGCGAGATGTGCGCCGCAACCCCAGAGTCGGCCACGACTGGACCTAATGGTCAGGGGTCCTTTACCTTGACCTAATGACTCTCAGCACCTTTTTTAAAAAAATATAAAATATAGATTTATTGATTTCCATTGTATAACAACAATTAAAAAGCAAAAAAAGGAGCAAAAATACAGAAGCAAAATCCCATTTTATCCCCTTCCGGGATGGATCAGTCTACAGTGGTACCTCTGGTTAAGTACTTAATTTGTTCCGGAGGTCCGTACTTAACCTGAAACTGTTCTTAACCTGAATCACCACTTTAGCTAATGGGGCCTCCTGCTGCTGCCGTGCTGCCGGAGTATGATTTCTGTTCTCATCCTGAAGCAAAGTTCTTAACCTGAGATACTATTTCTGGGTTAGCGGAGTTTGTAACCTGAAGCATATGTAACCCGAGGTACCACTGTATTTACGGTAAGTTTGCTGAACTCCAATCTGTGATTCGGTAGTTTCCATTCTTCAGTAAAATGTTTTATAAAAGGAGGCTATATTTCATCAGAATCATTTCCAGCGTTTGCATTATTCAACGCATGCAATCGCTTTGCCAGTTTTTCCTGATTCAGCTGTTGACCATTACATTCTGTTTCCAATGCGAAAATCAGAATGCTTTCCATTTCTGTGCCACTGGTTGGCATGTTCCTACAAAATTTAAAATAATTAGTCCTTTATAGCAAAGGTCAGATCGCCCTTAACAAACTACAACTCCTAGGATTCTTTGGGCTGGGGGAAGCCATGGCTGTTTAAATTGGGATCATGGTGCTTTATATGTATGGTGTCCCAGGATGAAAATCTCCCGTAACCAAATGCCTTGTTCCTTCTAGCGCTCGTACTCTCTGGTTCTGGAGGCCTGGGATGCCGCCAACGCTTCTGACGTCACCAGCCAAGGTAAGGAGCTGCTCTCTCACCTGGGGGAGCCAGCAGGGTGGGGTTCCAGACAGGGACACGGTTAGGATTTTGAGACCCTCCATGTTCAGAGCCATAGCTGTCAAGCGTCCCTTATTTGGCGGGACAGTCCTTTATCCCAGCGCCATGTCCCGCTGCTGTCCCTTATTGGTGATGTCCCTTAAATAAGCTACTGAAGGTAATGGGGCCCTTTCTGTGTCCAACTGTCCTTTGTCAATAACAAATTGTTGCTGTTTTTTGTGTTGAATATGTGCTATATGGTAATTTATGGACCTAATAGGTATCTAAAGCCATTTGCATGCAACAAAATCTGTATTTTATCAAAGTAATTGTTGATCCCTTATTTTGGCTGCTGATCCCTTATTTTCGAGGCTGCTGGTCCCTTATTTTCAAATCTGTAAGTTGACAGCTATGTTCAGAGCAGTCTACCCCTGAATATCAGTTGCAGCAAAGGAGGTCTCTTGCCTTCAAACCCTGCTTGCTTGTGGGTTTCCCAGGGCTACCTCACTGCCCATGATGGAGGTCTAGGTGAACTGCCTTTCATCTGATCCAGTAGAGCTCCTTAGCTGTCATAATAATAATAATAATAATAATTTTTTATTTATTTCCCTCCCTTCTCAGTTCAGAAAACCGGGCTCAGGGCGGCTAACAACAAATTCAAAACACTTAGTTGATGCAACAAAAAACAGCATAAAATACAGTATAAAACGGGAATAACAATAAATTCAGAATTCAAAAATCAATTTAGGGGGGAAATCCATCCAATAAACATTAGATGATCACCAGGGCTAGCTGGCTAAATTAGTCCTATTTGGGCCAGCGAGGAGACCAGGGGAGAATTAGCTGTGGGATCCCAGAGCAGGTAATCTTCATAAAAAGGGGAGGGGAGGGAAGGAAGGGGAATAAAAGATCAGGCTAAGTTCAGATTGAAAGCCAGGCGGAATAGCTCTGTTTTACAGGCCCTGCGGAAGGAAGTTAAATCCTGCCAGGCCCTGGTCTCATGGGACAGAGCATTCCACCAGGTCGGAGCCATCACTGAGAAGGCCCTGGCCCTGATAGAGGATAATCCACCAATGTGGTGCAGGCACAGAGGCAAGGAAGCTTCTGCAAAACCGGATGAATATAGTTTCGGGTTCCTTTAATGCGTTTGCCACTCCGCAAATGACTCACGGGCAGGCTGCCACATGGACCTTATTGTGGACTGGTAACTTGTGCGGGCCCATTTGCAGCACCGTCCAGGTGCGGGAGTGTAGCAGGGTGGTAAATCTCCTGCTTTGTGTGGAAAAGGTCCTGATTTTTATCCCCGGCAGCCGCTCCAGGTAGGGATGCGAATGCCCCCTGTTTGGCAGCTTGGAGAGCCACTGTCGATCAGTGCAGAGCGTATTGCCCTACTCGCTCTACGTGGGGCTGCCCTTGAGACTGACCCAGAAACTCTAGCGGGTGCAGAATGCTGCGGCGAGACTCCTTACGGGGTCCTCGCTGCGAGATCACATTCACCCAGTGCTATAGCAGCTGCACTGGCTCCCGGTGGAGTACAGGATCAGGTTTAAGGTGCTGGTTTTAACCTTTAAAGCCCTACGTGGCCTAGGACCCTCGTACCTACGGGACCGCCTCTCCTGGTATGTCCCACAAAGGAACTTACGGTCTTCAAATAAAAACATCCTGAAGGTCCCAGGCCACAGAGAGGTTAGGCTGGCCTCAACCAGAGCCAGGGCTTTTTCGGCTGTGGCCCCGATCTGGTGGAACACTCTGTCACAAGAGACTAGGGCCCTGCGGGATTTGACATCTTTCCGGAGGACCTGCAAGACAGAGCTGTTCCACCAGGCCTTTGGTCAGGACGCAGCCTGACTCCCTCCTTTGGCAATCTTTACAGAACTTAAGCTTAATGGTTGCCATCAATTGGATTTTAATTAATTTTTATAATGAAATGTTTTTAGAATGTTGCACTGTTTTATTGTTGTTAGCTGCCCTGAGCCTGGCTTCGGCTGGGGAGGGCGGGATATAAATAAAATTTATTATTATTATTATTATTATTATTATTATTATTAAGCTTGGTGGACCAGCTGCCCTACTGGCTGCAAGTTAGCTTCCTCTCTTCTGATGCACCCAGGCAGTTTTGGGTCCTCCACCTCTGCCTCTGTCTTTGGAAATTTGCTGGGTGATGCAGTGAGTCTCCTCTCCCGCCCCCCTGCCTTTCTCGCCTTCTCTTTCCAGGCGGAGGGCAGCTGATGGAGCGGGTGACCCGTTCGGGAATGCTGAACCCTGGAGAAGGCTGGCAGGACCTGTGGCATCACGGGCGCAGCACCTCGCTGGAGTACCGTGTGCGGGTGCGCTGCCAAGAGCATTACTACGGCCCGGCCTGCAACTTCCTGTGCCGCCCCCGCGATGATTTCTTCGGGCACCACAGCTGCGACGCTGCGGGCAACAAGGTCTGTCTGGACGGCTGGACGGGAGACGAATGTAAACGGGGTATGTCCCGGGACGTCCGGCTGGCGAGGGGCGGAGGAGAGGAAGAAGGGGCTGCATTGGACCGGGGGAGGGCGGGGAGAGAACCCAGGAGTCAAAGGTAGCCCACATAGAGTGCATTGAAGTAGTCCAAGCGAGAGATAACCAGAGCATGCACCACTCTGGCAAGACAGTCTGCGGGCAGGTAGGGTCTCAGCCTGCGTACCAGATGGAGCTGGGAGACAGCTGCCCTGGACGCAGAATTGACCTTTGCCTCCATGGACAGCTGTGAGTCCAGAATGACTCCCAGGCTGCGCACCTGGTCCTTCAGGGGCACAGTTACCCCATTCAGGACCACGGAGTCCTCCACACCTGCCCGCCTCCTGTCCCCCCAAAACACTACTTCTGTCTTGTCAGGATTCAACCTCAATCTGTTAGCCACCATCCATCCTCCAACCGCCTCCAGGCACTCACACAGGACCTTCACCGCCTTCACTGGTTCTGATTTAAAAGAGAGGTAGAGCTGGGTATCATCCGCATACTGATGAACACCCAGCCCAAACCCCCTGATGATCTCTCCCAGAGGCTGCATGTAGATGTTGAAAAGCATGGGGGAGAGGACAGAACCCTGAGGCATCCACAAGTGAGAGCCCAGGGGTCTGAACACTCACCCCCAACACCACTTTCTCAACATGGCCCAGGAGGAAGGAGCAGAACCACTGGAACCACTGTATGACAGTGCCTCCAGGTCCCAGCCCCTCTAGACTGTTCAGAAGGATGTTATGGTCGATGGTGTCAAAAGCCGCTGAGAGATCCAGCAGAACTAGGAAACAGTTTCATACATTACATTGATGTTCCCACTTGTGTAGTGGCAAATTCAGAAGTGAAGGGTCCCATAGCCCCTCACAGCAACGTCCCTTCTAAGATTAGACAGCTTTTTCAGACTGTACAATACAGTTATGCAATAATAATAACTAGAAACACCTTTCAACCAGCGTTCAAAACTCCCATTGTTCTAGGCGCATTTTGCGACAGGGAATTTAATGAGCGCAAGCGGTTTCTGAGCTCTGGGCTCAGCAGTGTGCCTAAGATCTCAAATTAAAACTGCAAAGTGGAAGTAAAGGAGGACCTTTTTCTGCCTCCCCACTTCCAGCTACTCTCTGAAGACTGGAGAGGAGACCCTCTTAAGCATATTAGGGGGGTGGGCAGGGGAATGACTACTAGACCATGTGAAAAATGAACATAATGTTTCAGCTGCAGTTCATTCATTTCCAGCACTGTATTCCTGTTATTAAAAAAGCGCATCTAGACATTCCGTTGTGCCCATAACCTAGGTTTAAGGTGCCATTTAGCTCCTAGCTTTCGGGTGGCACTGTGGGTTAAACTACAGAGCCTAGGACTTGCCGATCAGAAGGTCGGCAGTTCGAATCCCAGCGACGGGGTGAGCTCCCGTTGCTCGGTCCCTGCTCCTGCCAACCTAGCAGTTCGAAAGCATGTCCAAGTGCAAGTAGATAAATAGGTACCGCTCTGGCGGGAAGGTAAACGGCGTTTCCGTGCACTGCTCTGGTTCGCCAGAAGCGGCTTAGTCATGCTGGCCACATGACCCAGAAGCTGTACGCCGGCTCCCTCGGCCTATAGAGTGAGATGAGCGCCGCCACCCCAGTCATCCGCGACTGGACCTAATGGTCAGGGGTCCCTTTACCTTTACCTTCATATCTCAGTTTCAAACACTGCTAGCAATGATCAGTTCCAGCTAGTTCTACTGTTTTCTTTGTATGTACTTGGCCAGGTGATTTGGAGTGCTCAGATATCTTCTTTCCAAGTGACCTAAGCTGTGTTTGCTGTGAAGTTTCATTGTTATCTAATAGAACCTGTCTCTTGAAACAGAAGCACCTTGCGTTTCAGTGCTCCTAAATGCATACCTTTGGAGCAGACCTCTGGGAAATTTGACTTCTTGTTTTGACCTATAAAGCCTTGTGCAGCTCAGGACCCCAATACCTCAAGGACCCCAATGCCTCTCTCCATAGGAACTGTCCTAGACCCTGCGATTATCATCTGAGGCCCTTTTTCATGAGAAGTCCGGAGGGTGGTACCACCGGAAAGGGCCTTTTCCGTGGTGGCTCCCCGCTTGTGGAAAGCTCTCTCTCTCACAGAGACTCACATGGCGTCATCAGTGTGCCAGGCAAAATCACTTCTTTTCTGCCAGGCCTGTGGCTTTTAATTATCTGGATTGTCTTTTAGATTTATAAATTTATTAGATCGTAATGGTGGTGATTATCATCGCTCTGCCCTGGGCTGAATTTCCAACGCTCACATAAACTCCCCTCGTGTTTCTTGCAGCCATTTGCCGGCCGGGTTGTCACGAAACGCACGGGACCTGTGAGGAGCCTGGAGAATGCAGGTATGTACAGCTGAGTGTGGATGAATGGCGCAGCTTACCAGAAAAATAAGAAATCGAGATAGCAAACTTTTTATTAAAAAAAATAATGGAAATGGTTTATTGAATATTTGCAGTCAAATTGTACTTGGCAGGATTATTGTACTAACCTGCAGTTTCGCAAGAGTATATATTTAAAGGAGATGAATAAATGAATTGAGTTAATTTGGATATGCAGAAGATATTTAAAATAAATGTAAGGAACCGCAGAAAGAGGGGGAAGGAAGTCAAGTTTTGAAATGTTAAAAGGACTGTAAAATTACTGAAATGTATAAACCTGAAAATCGTAAATAAGAAAAATTTAAAAAGTGGTCTACAGATGAAGGGCGGTATAGAAATTTAATAAAAAATAATAATACAAATCCTGCGTTGTAGATCGTATTGGCCACAAACCAAAAACAACAATTCAGCTGGGGAAGGAGTGATTAAAAAGAGAGGCTTTCAAAAGCACAGTACAGGAGGTGCCTGTCTCACGGGGACAGAGTTCTCTAATGTGGGTGACACCACAATGAAGGCCCTGCTCCCACTGGCTACGTGGCCCTGCCAGGCTGGCCCCCTCAGCTGAGCTCAGGCACCAGGTGGGGCTATTGAGGAGAGGGCAAGGTGGTCTCTTAAAATAACCTGGTCCTGTGTTGTTTAGTGCTTTATAGACGAAAGAGAAGACTTTAGACTTGGCCCATTAGGACAGGGGCAGCCCGTGCCGTTCCTTTCAAAAACGGCTACCTATGAATTTAAGTTGTCAGTCCCTTCAGGATTTCCCACGTTTCTGGACACAACACTACGATCCCACTTTAAACAGTCACGCCTTCCTTCCCCCAAATAATTTTGGGAGTTGTAGTTTGATAAGGGTGCTGAGAATTGCCGGGAGACCCCTATTCCCTTCACTGAGCTATGGTTCCCAGGGTGGTTCAACACACCCTGGGAACAGTAGTAGCAATGGCTTCCCCCTTCCAAAGAATTATGGGAGTTGTAGTTTGTCAAGGGCGCTGAGTGTTGCCAGGAGGCCCCAATTCCCGTCACGGACCCACGGCTCCCAGAGTGGTTTAAACACCAACCAATAATAACCCCTCTTTCCCAGAGAACTCTGGGAATTGTGGCACTGTGAGAGGAATAGAGGGGGTCTGCTAACATGTCTCAGCACCCTTAACCAACTACACTTCCCAGCATTCTTTGGGAGAAACCATGTGTGTTTAAAGTGGTATCATAGTGCTTTAAATGTGCCGTGTGGATGTAGCCTGTTGAAATCAGGGGCTAAGCAGTTGGCTCCTTACCTCTCTCGCCCTGACCTAGCCACTGTGATCCATGCGACGGTCACCTCCAGGCTTGATTATTGTAACTCGTTCTACGTGGGGCTGCCCTTGAGACTGACCCAGAAACTCCAGCGGGTGCAGAATGCCGCGGCGAGACTCCTTACGGGGTCCTCGCTGCGAGATCACATTCATTCCAGTGCTATTCCAGCTGCACTGGCTCCCGGTGGAGTACAGGATCAGGTTTAAGGTGCTGGTTTTAACCTTTAAAGCCCTCTACGGCCTAGGACCCTCGTACCTACGGGACCGCCTCTCCTGGTATGTCGCATGGAGGACCTTACGGTCTTCAAGCAAAAACACCTTGGAGGACCCGGGCCACAGGGCTTTTTCGGCTGTGGCCCCGATCTGGTGGAACGCTCTGTCACAAGAGACTAGGGCCCTGCCGGTCTTGACATCTTTCCGCAGGGCCTGCAAGACAGAGCTGTTCCACCAGGCCTTTGGCCATTAATTTGATTTAAACTGATTTTATAATGAATTGATTTTAGAATGCTGTATTATTTTACTGCTGTTAGCCGCTCTGAGCCCGGCTTTGGCTGGGGAGGGCGGGATATAAATAACATTTTATTCTTATTATTATTTATTATTACTTTCAGTGGGTTTTCTCTGCGTGAAATTGGATTGCACAGCCCTGCGAGGTGCATAATGTTTGGGAACTGGGCTACCCCTCCCCCTTTCTCTGCTTCCCAAATTCTCCCCTCGCCCCCAAGGAGCCGATTTCCTGGCCAGCCCCGGCAAGTGGAAGCCCGGCAGCTCCTCTCCAACACCGGGGCAATGGCCTAGGGCAGGAAACAGCCAGCCAAGCCCCGCTGGGAGGAGAAGGAAGTTCTGGGTCCCGGCCAGGAAAAATGATGTCACCCTTGGATCCCAGGGCCGATAAGGATGGGGTGCGGCACCGATTGCGGTTACGAGGAGGCCCAGCCCCTGACTGGGAAGCCTGGGCAGGGGCCAGGATCTTGACCGGCCGCCCAGCGCGATGGCCCCGGTGGGGCAAGAAGGCTTTTTTGGCAAGCTGGGGGGGGAAGCCAAGCCGAGCGACGGCTGCGTCAAAGGGCTAAATGGGGTTTCCGTGGAACGCAGAAAGTTCCCGATGCCACATTTACACATAGCTGTCAACGTTTCCCTTTTTTAAGGGAAATTCCCTTATTCCGAATAGGATTCCTCGCAAGAAAAGGGAAACGTTGACAGCTATGCATTTATTTGCAGCATCCGTTTCCAAGCGCTGTGACCCTCCTTTAGACAGCCACGCCTTCCCCCAGGGGATCCTGGGAGTTGTAGTTTGTTCAGGGTGCTGAGAGTGGTTAGGAGACCCAGGTTCCCACACACAGAGAGCTACAATTCCCAGAGTTCCCTGTGAAGAAGGATTGGTTGTCAAACCGCTCTGGGAATTGTAGCTTTGTGAGGGGAATGGGGTGTGTGTGTGTCTCCTGACACCTCTCAGCACCCTGGACAGGCGATGGCCCTCACAGTTCTTTAGGGTGAAGCCGTTGTTGTCGCTGTTCTGCATTGGCGTAGGACAGGGGTCTGCAACCTTTAAGACAAAAAGAGCCACTTGGACCCGTTTCCGAAGGGGGGAAAAACTGGGAGCCGCAAAACCATTGCGACATTTAAAGCATGTGCGCCGCTGCCCTCCGATCTGACAGCGGGCGGGAAGGTGACGTTGGGATGGTGCGTGACTAACGCACGCACCGCCCCCATGCGACGTCACAGCCAGTACAGCGCCCGCCACAGTGGGGAGTGTCGGGGCGCACAATGCGCCTCCTCCCCTCGCTAGTATCCGCCCCGGAGCCGTGGCAAAGGTGTAAAAGAGCCACATGCGGCTCCGGAGCCGCGGGTTGCAGACCCCTGGCGTAGGAGTTAAAGTCCCGTCATGTTTCTTGGAAGGAGCCTGATTTTTCCTATCACCCTTTTGAAGTCGTCTTAGCTAGTGCCCATCACCGCGTTGTGGCGGTGAGTCCCAGAGGTTAACACTACGCCTCTTGGCCTCTCTGATCTCCTGTGAACCAGTGTCATTGTGTGACTCCAATGACTTCTAGAGTTAGGCAAAGGGGAGGAAGAAACGTC
The DNA here is from genome assembly GCF_004329235.1 of Podarcis muralis. NCBI lineage: Eukaryota > Metazoa > Chordata > Lepidosauria > Squamata > Lacertidae > Podarcis > Podarcis muralis. The sequence continues at coordinate 8,034,805 of NC_041319.1, forward strand.
TCTGTCTCTCCTCCTCTCTGTGCAATTCCTTAATACGATAAGTATCTGCCATTTCTTCCCCTGTTCCACACGGCATGTGCTGTTGTTGTTGTTGTTAATTATACAGTGGTACCTCTGGTTGCGAACGGGATCCGTTCCGGAGGCCCGTTCCCGACACGAAAAGAGCGCAACCCGCAGCGGTGCGTCTGCGCATGTGCGGGTTGCGATTTGCCGCTTCTGCGCATGTGCATAACATCGTTTTGCGCGTCTGCGCATGCGCGAGCGGCGAAACCTGGAAGTAACCCTTTCCAGTACTTCCGGGTCACCACGGGGCATAACCTGAAAGAATGTAACATGAAGTGGACATAACATGAGGTTTTACTTTATAGGAATTTGCTGACATGCTCTGTAATTTGTATATTTGTTTTTCCCCTCACAGTGCTCTGTATTTTTATGTTTTGAATGTTTGTTGTAAGCTTTTTTGGGCACAGCTGCCCAAAAGCAGTAATCTCAACCCATCTTCTATTATTAATTAATGCCATCACTGCATGATGAGGACAAAAGAACAGTCCCATGCCCCGAGGCACTTACAGTCTAAAATTTGACACAGGGAAGACCGCAGATGGAAGGGATGTGAAACTGAGGCAGATGTAAACAAGGAATAATAATAATTTATTATTTATACCCCACCCCTCTGGCTGGGTTTCCCCAGCCACTCTGGACGGCTTCCAACAAAATATTAAAATACAACAGTCTGTTAAACATTAAAAGCTTCCCTAAAGAGGGCTGCCTTCAGATGTCTTCGGAAAGTCTGGTAGTTGTTTTTCTAGAACATAGCTGTCTATTCAGTTGCCCGCGCCAGGGGGTTGTGCCAGAGGACTTTACTCAAAACAGTAGATTCTGAGGGACTTGGAGGAAGAGAGAGAGAGAGAGAGAGAGAGAGAGAGAGAGAGAGAGAGAGAGAGAGAAATGGCTTCAGCCAGTCCATTCTGGGAGGCAGTTCCAGGACAGTCAGGGAGAAAGAGGAATCGCTTTTAGAGAGGAGGTATTAGGGACGCGGGTGGTGCTGTGGTCTAAACCACAGAGCGTAGGGCTTGCCGATCAGAAGGTTGGCGGTTTGAATCCCCGCAATGGGGTGAGCTCCCATTGCTCGGTCCCTGCTCCTGCCAACCTAGCAGTTGAAAAGCACGTCAAAGTGCAAGTAGATAAATAGGTACCGCTCCGGCGGGAAGGTAAACGGTGTTTCCGTGCGCTGCTCTGGTTCGCCAGAAGCGGCTTAGTCATGCTGGCCACATGACCCGGAAGCTGTACGCCAGCTCCCTCAGCCAGTAAAGCGAGATGTGCGCCGCAACCCCAGAGTCGGCCACGACTGGACCTAATGGTCAGGGGTCCTTTACCTTTACCTAATGACTCTCAGCACCCTTTTTAAAAAAATATAAAATATAGTTTTATTGATTTCCATTGTATAACAACAATTAAAAAGCAAAAAAAGGAGCAAAAATACAGAAGCAAAATCCCATTTTATCCCCTTCCGGGATGGATCAGTCTACAGTGGTACCTCTGGTTAAGTACTTAATTTGTTCCGGAGGTCCGTACTTAACCTGAAACTGTTCTTAACCCCAGAGTCAGCCATGACTGGACCTAATGGTCAGGGGTCCCTTTACCTTTACAGTGGTACCTCGGGTTACAGACGCTTCAGGTTACATACTCTCCAGGTTACAGACTCTGCTAACCCAGAAATAGTGCTTCAGGTTAAGAACTTTGCTTCAGGATGAGAACAGAAATTGTGCTCCGGTGGCGCAGCAGCAGCAGGAGGCCCCATTAGCTAAAGTGGTGCTTCAGGTTAAGAACAGTTTTAGGTTAAGAACAGACATTCGGAACGAATTAAGTACTTAACACGAGGTACCACTGTATTTTAAAAAAAGATGCTCTCAAGTGAGACTAGCATTATACATTTAAAACGATGAAGCCAATAACTGTGTGACGAGGCCATCTCTCTGCTCAGATTAGAGCTGGCTGGCCGACTCACATCTCCCGCTCATAACCACTGTGCTGCTCTGAGCTTTCCCCTTCCTCCTCCCAGGTGCCACTATGGGTGGACCGGTCAACTCTGCGACGAGTGCATTCTTTTCCCAGGCTGCGTCCACGGCAGCTGCACCGAGCCTTGGAAGTGCGACTGCGAGACCAACTGGGGGGGCATCCTCTGCGACAAAGGTGAGCCCCCCCCCACTTGGAGCATGCTCAGTAGAGGCTTGGCTTCTATTGGAAATTGGCCAGTCTGGAATTTTCCCCAGGCTACTCTATGACTCATGTTGAACCCAACCACTGGGGTTCTTTGCCATTGCATTTCATGTTCTACCGACAGGGTCCTTTGTTTTAAATTATTTTGTGTTGCGCCTGGAAGTCGGTCACTAAATTTGTCTCCAGTAAGCCTGGCGATGGTAAGCCAGAGAAGGGAGCAGAGTCAGGCCCAAACAAGTAGATACATACATAAATAATTTTATTTGTATGCCGCCTTTGCACAGTTCAAACCATGCTCAAGGCAGCTTACAAAATGAAAAAATACATAACTACAGTGGTGCCCTGCAAGACGAATGCCTCGCAAGACGGAAAACTCGCTAGACGAAAGAGTTTTCCGTTTTGGAGGTGCTTCGCAAAACGAATCTCCTATGGGCTTGCTTCGCAAGATGAAAATGTCTTGCGAGTTCCTGCGGGTTTTTTTCCTCCCCCCCCTTTTTCTAAGCCGCTAAGCCGCTTATCCGCTAAAAGCCGCTAATAGCGCTAGTCCGCTAATCCGTCAATGGGCTTGCTTCGCAAGACGAAAAAACCGCTAGACGAAGAGACTCACAGAACGGATTATTTTCGTCTTGCGAAGCACCACTGTACAACATAACAAAATTGGTCATAAACAATACATTAAATATTAAATACTCAACCAAACTGAACAATTTCCACATAAACCACAGTAAGATCTATATACTAAAGATACAAAAAACCCCAACAATAAATACTCCTAAGACCCAGAGAGGTGAAGATCCTGCAGCTTCTGCGCTGAAGCCACACATTGCAAAGTTTTTATTCCCAGGGATAAGAGAGTCTCCATTTTCTCTGCTTGATGGGCCTCTTCCATTTTTCTTTGTACCTCTGATGACCCAGGAAGCAGAGGTCCATTTGCTGAGCGGCAAGGTTAAATGGAGGTTTTTTCTCTTTAGTTTTTGCTAAACTAATTATGCAACACAGCAGCCAAACCATGACAATCTGTAGTGTGAGGTACACCCAGATATGTGTGCATCCTGAACCTGAAACAGGTACCGTATTTTTCGCTCTATAAGACGCACTTTTCCCCCTTCAAAAATTAAGGAGAAATGTGTGTGTGTCTTATGGAGCGAATGCAGGCTGCGCAGCTATCCCAGAGGCCAGAACAGCGAGAGGGGTTGCTCCCTCTCGCTGTTCTAGCTTCTGGCTTAGCCATGCTCTGTCCCTTCCCACACCTCCCGTGAAAGCCAGCAAGAGCCACACTCCCTTTAAAGAGCCGCGTGTGTGCGGATCTTGGGGGCTTTTCCCTGAGGAGGGAGAAGGCTGCAAGCGCCGCACACAGGCTCCACGTGGCTCGTGAAAGGGAGCGCTGAGCAGAGCCTGGGATGCACACAGGCTCTGCTCAGCGCTCCCTTTAAAGAATCTTTTTTTTCTTGCATTCCCCCTCTAAAAACTAGATGCGCCTTATGTTCAGGTGTGTCTTATGGAGCAAAAAATACAGTATATTAAGGAAGAATTGAAGCATGCAGTTGTCTTTTTGCTGATAAACAAGCTGGTACTCTCCAGCAATCCTTCATAAGCGTTCTTGATAGCAAGGCCGCTGTCAGATATATAGAAGTGCCCTTCATACGTGCCAATAGACTGGGGATACTTATAAGATCAAAGCACAGCAATGATAGAGAGATGCAAACTCTCTGGAACCAAGGAATCACCTGAGCTTTCCTCCCTGCCCAGATCTGAACTACTGCGGGTCTCACCGTCCGTGCAAAAACGGCGGCACTTGTGCAAACAACGAGCCGAACGAGTACGAGTGCCTTTGTCCCGATGGATTCTACGGCCGGAACTGCGAGGAAGGTGAGCGGCGACTCAAAATGTCGGGCGAGAAAAGCCCCTCCAGGGCAGTTGCCTCCTGGGGTCTCTCCCATAATCCTTGGCAATGCTGTACAGTGTTCAGGGGGCAGAGACAACTATTTTGGTGTGCTACAGCTATAGTCCTCCCAATGCTTTGGAGTGCAACTCCCATTGGCCGCAGCCGGTCAGGAATGATGGGAGTTGTAGTTCATTTTTAGGGCACCTCATTGGCCACCCCCTTTCCCCCCACTTTTTTATTGTTATTAATTGAAGTCCATGATATCATACACAATCTTAAATACATATACAGTGCTACCTTGGGTTACATACGCTTCAGGTTACATACGCTTCAGGTTACAGACTCCGCTAACCCAGAAATAGTGCTTCAGGTTAAGAACTTTGCTTCAGGATAAGAACAGAAATCGGGCTCCTGTGGCACAGCAGCAGCAGGAGGCCCCATTAGCTAAAGTGGTCTTCTTTTTAAGAACGGTTTCAGGTTAAGTACGGACCTCCAGAACAAATTAAGTACTTAACCCGAGGTACCACTGTATTGGGATTCTCCCTCTTGTAGAGTCGTCCCAGAGGTACGACTGTACAAAGAAAAGGTAATAGTGATGATGATGATGATGATGATGATAATAACCATAAATAATTATACAGTCATATCTCGGGTTACAGACGCTTCAGGTTGCGTTTTTTCAGGTTACGGACTGCTGAAACCCAGAAGTACCGGAATGGGTTACTTCCGGGTTTCGGCGATCGCGCATGTGCAGAAGTGCTAAATCACACTTTGCGCATGCGCAGAAGAGCTGAATCGCAACCTGTGCGTGTGCAGACGCGCAGCTGTGGCTTGCGAACGCTGTGGCTTGCGAACGTGCATCCCGCACGGATCACATTCGTAACCCGAGTGTCCACTGTACAGTGGTACCTCAGGTTACATACACTTCAGGTTACAGACTCCGCTAACCCAGAAATAGTGCTTCAGGTTAAGAACTTTGCTTCAGGATAAGAACAGAAATTGGGCTCCGGCGGTGCAGCAGCAGCAGGAGGCCCCATTAGCTAAAGTGCTGCTTCACGTTAAGAACAGTTTCAGGTTAAGAACGGACCTCCGGAACGAATTAAGTACTTAACCAGATGTAGGTACCACTGTAATTGAATACAATATACAGTGGTACCTCGGGATGCGAACGGGATCCATTCCGGAGCCCCGTTCGGATCCAGAATCAAACGTAACTAGCGACGGCACGTCTGCGCATGTGCTAGCCGCTTTTTTGCCGCTTCTGCGCATGCGTGTGACATCATTTTGAGCGTCTGCGCATGTGCGAGTGGCGAAACCCAGAAGTAAGGCGCTCCGTTACTGGGGAGTAACGCGGAGCACAACTCGAATGCATTCAACATGAAGCATATTCAACCCAAGGTATGACTGTACTCCCATAGAGACTACCTTAAAGGTAAAGGGACCCCTGACCGTTAGGTCTAGTTGTGACCCACTCTGGGGTTGCGGCGCTCATCTCGTTTTACTGGCCGAGGGAGCCGGCGTACAGCTTCCGGGTCATGTGGCCAGCATGACTAAGCCGCTTCTGGCGAACCAGAGCAGTGCACGGAAACACCGTTTACCTTCCCGCCAGAGTGGTACCTATTTATCTACTTGCACTTTGATGTGCTTTCGAACTGCTAGGTTGGCAGAAGCAGGGACCGAGCAACGGGAGCTCACCCCGTCACGGGGAATCGAACCGCCGACCTTCTGATCGGCAAGTCCTAGGCTCTGTGGTTTAACCCACAGCGCCACCCGCGTCCCAGAGACTACCTTACACTGTGTTTAAAACCAAAATCGCACTTGAATAGAAACTTAGGAGGCTTCTCAGGATAATTCCCAGGCGAACAGAGGAACTTCATGAGAGTGGGGTTTTTTTTCCCCTTTTTAATGCCCAACCCATGGTGGCCATAAGCATGAAGGGGAGGCCAGCTAGTAGACCTTACTGTGGGCTAGCAGCTTTGGGGCAGGCCCATTTGCAAAACAGCCTTGTGCCTTCTCTTTCCCGTGTCTCCCCAATGCCAGCTCTCCTTCCGTTACCCGTTGCCGAATTAACTTGCGCTTCCGAGCTCTGTGCCAACGGCGGAACGTGCCTCAACACCTCACCTGGTTTCCGGTGCGTGTGCCCCCCAGGATGGAGCGGGGAGCTGTGTCAGCACGGTAAGTGGCTTCTAGCTTGGAGGAAATTGGGGAGGTGTTGGGGAGAAAGAGAAGTCAGTGATAATGTTCGGTCCCGGACAATGGCTGTTCTCTGCCTCCACGGTTGGACCCAGCAATCCTTTTGAGTACCAATTCCTGGAAACCCCAGGTCTTGTGTTCGAATCCTGATTGCGGGCTCCACACAGGCATCTGGTTGGCCGCTGTGAGAACAGAATGCTGGATTAGATGAGCCACCGGCCGGATCCAGCAAACACTTCTTAGGTTCTTTTTTTTTAAAAAAATAATTTTCAGTTTTTGAAATAATAATATTGTTTATACTTAAACATAACAATTTTTACACAATTGTGGGGTTGCAGACTCACCCCCCCATGGTTTTCAAAGTACTGTATTTTTCCATGTATAAGACTAGGTTTTCCCCCTAAAAAACAATGTCAAAAATTAGGGGGCGTCTTATACTCTGGGCCATCTCCCCCCTTAAATCTGAGTCCTCCAAAATAGGGGGCATCTTATACATGGGAGCGTCTTATAGATGGAAAAATATGGTATATCTCCCCCCCCTTTTAATGCATCTAATTTCATTTATCCAACTTTGTTTACATCCATTTTAAACCCTTACCAAATTACATTACATGTGTTATAACAATCCTGCTAACGTTTTTAGTTGTTTACAGTGCTCCTTAATGTAATCTATAAAATTATGCCATTCTTTATTAAATTTGTTATCACCTTGGTGTCTGATCTTCCTGGTCATTTCTGCCATTTCTGCGTATTCCATCATCTTTATTATCCATTCTTCTTTAGTTGGAGTTTTCTCTTCTTCCCATCCTTTTCTTAGGTCCTTATGACTCTTCAGTGTCTCTCTCTCTCTCTCTCTCTCTCTCTCTCTCTCTCTCTCTCTCTCTCTCTCTGCCCCTTGCCTCTGTTCTGCCAGGCAAAGTGTGTCCTCTGAGAGCTGTGGGGAACCTCATGTGATTTCCATAGCTCTGTTGTTGTTTAGTCATTTAGTCATGTCCGACTCTTCGTGACCCCCTGGACCAGAGCACGCCAGGCAATCCTGTCTTCCACTGCCTCCCACAGTTTGGTCAGGCTCATGTTTGTAGCTTCGAGAACACTGTCCAGCCACCTCGTCCTCTGTCGTCCCCTTCTCCTTGTCCCCTCCATCTTTCCCAACATCAGGGTCTTTTCCAGGGAGTCTTCTCTTCTCATGAGGTGGCCAAAGTCTTGGAGCCTCAGCTTCAGGATCTGTCCTTCCAGTGAGCACTCAGGGCTGATTTCCCTAAGAATGGAGAGGTTTGATCTTCTTGCAGTCCATGGGACTCTCAAGAGTCTCCTCCAGCACCATCATTCAAAAGCATCAATTCTTCGGCGATCAGCCTTCTTTATGGTCCAGCTCTCACTTCCATACATCACTACTGGGAAAACCATAGTTTTAACTATACGAACCTTTGTTGGCAAGGTGATGTCTCTGCTTTTTAAGATGCTGTCTAGGTTTGTCATTGTTTTACTCCCAAGAAGCAGGCACCTTTTAATTTTGTGGCTGCTGTCACCAATGCAATGTTTGCTTTTACCAATCTTAACAGTCTTAAGGTCTTAAGGGCATTTGAAAAAATAAACAAATGACGGTGTTTACTTACGAGGAAGGAAATAGAGTGTTAGCACTCTCACTTGCAAACTTTGGCAACAGATGTAAAGTTTTTCAAAGTTGGAAATGCACAAATTTCTGCTTTGGTAAAAGTGTGTGCGTGTTTTCGAGGAGGGATGCGTATGACGTGTGTGAGCACTCAGCTTTGCAAATTTTAAATCTGAATGGGAAATGCTTATTAAACGTTGATCTTTTACTGAGTTCAGACCTTTTAATAAATGGGCATGAATTTCAGAAGACCAAGCCTACTTAATCATTTATTCCGTATGCCTAATTTTTATGTGAGTTCAATTTTTCCATCAAGTAGAAAGGGAACCTCAACTGGATGAATAAGTGTTTCCTATTTTCCCTCGCTTTTTCCTTTTTCGGTGTTTTTCTTACTTTTATTTTCTCCTTTATGGAGGTTCTGACCCAAGTTATGCAAAATTCGACTTTGCATCGAGTTAATTTTGCTGATAGATTATATGCATTAAAACTGTATGTGCCAACTGGATGTTTACGAAATAAATAAAATAAAAATAAAATGTTGATGTTTCAAACATCAGTACTTGCAGCTAATGGGATGACCTTCTCCCACTTTTTTGGGGGGGGAGTGGAGGACTGATGAGTTTTGGGGACACACATGGATGCTTAAAAATGAGACACAGTCCAGAGATAGGCCCCAGAAATTCTAAACTTCATCAAAAAATATAGGCTACTTTTTAAAGTGCAAGGCTGTCAGAGGTTTTTTGGGTTTCAGATTCGGGGAATTGGGTTGCCCAAGGTCTTTCCAAAGGAGACAAAGCAAGACAGCTGAAGTTTGGGAACTTCAAAGCTGCAGTAAATGCTAAACTGGTATTTATTCATTCCAGTGGAATAGCCATGTTTGGGCTATTGCAGCAAAACCAGCAAAAACCAAGCCAACTGAGACCTTCCCCCAGCTGTTTTGGACTACAACGCCCATCAGCCCCAGTGTGGGATGGGAGTTGTAGTTCAGAGCAGCTGGAGGACACCCGATTGGTGATGGCTGGGCTGGACTGACAAGTCTTTTGCGACAATACATTAGATGGTTATCTACCGCAGATGCTTCAGTTGAGATTCCTGCATTGCAGGGGGTTGGACTAGATCAGGGGTAGGGAAACTAAGGCCTGGGGGCCGGATGCGGCCCAATCGCCTTCTCAATCAGGCCTGTGGATGGTCTGGGAATCAGTGTGGGTTTTTACATGAGTAGAATGTGTCCTTTTATTTAAAGTGCATCTCTAGGTTTTTTTTTGGGGCCTGCCTGGTGTTTTTACATGATAGAATGTGTGCTTTTATTTAAAATGCATCTCTGGGTTATTTGTGGGGCATAGGAATTTGTTCTTTTTTTAATCCAAAATATAGTCCAGCCCACCACATGGTCTGAGGGACAGTGGACTGGCCCACGGCTGAAAAAGGTTGCTGACCCCTGAGCTAGATGACCCATGGGGTCCCTTCTAACTCTTCTATGATTTATGCATTGAATTCCACACGCTTTCTGTGTGGTTTCAGTTTCCCCAATGCTGCAACCGTAAAAGCCGGAAACCTTAAAAAGGGACATCTCTGTTCTTTTCCTGAGACAAATTAGGTTCAGGTTGCCGTAACTGCTAGCAGAAGTGCAGTTTTGCAAACCGCCGGGCGCTGCGTTAATTCCACTGGCGTTAATTCCACTAGATGGCTGTAAAGTTAAGGGATGATTAAAGTGCTGAGATTTCCCTCTGCCTCTGTTGCCGGATCCTCCTAACCGCAGCGCATTGTTTTGCTGCCCCCTAGAGGTGACCGACTGCCTCTCCCAGCCCTGCAGCCACGGCGGGACTTGCAAGGACCTCCCTGACGGCTTCAAGTGCCTCTGCACTCCTCAGTGGACAGGGAAGACCTGCCAGATCGGTGAGGATTTTTTGCCCTTCGTTGCGTGACGTTCTGTGGTCGCTCCTTCTTCCTTGGGTTAGAATCATAGAATCATAGAATCATAGAGTTGGAAGAGACCACAAGGGCCATCGAGTCCAACCCCCTGCCAAGCAGGAAACACCATCAGAGCACTCCTGACATATGGTTGTCAAGCCTCTGCTTAAAGACCTCCAAAGAAGGAGACTCCACCACACTCCTTGGCAGCAAATTCCACTGTCAAACAGCTCTTACTGTCAGGAAGTTCTTCCTAATGTTACATCACCTCCTCCTACCCTTTTCCCCAGGGCTGTCTTTAGCAGATGCGGGGTGCAAATATGCGCCTAGCACCCCCAAATTACCACGGATGGGGGACGGGGAGCTGCGCAATGCCAGCCACATACCGTATTTTTCACTCCATAAGACACACCCGGCCATAAGATGCACCTAGTTTTTAGAGGAGGAAAACAAGAAAAAAAAATATTCCGAATGAAACAGTGGATGTATGATTTTTGTGGTTCATTCTGTGGCCACAGACATGATATGTGATTTGACGGTGAGTTTGGGGCAGCCCAATGCAAAAATCTTGAGAATCCATGTGGATCCGTGCTTTGTAACCACGTTTTTGCGCCATTGTGGCCCCACAAAACAGTGGGTGCATGGTTTTTTTGGTGCAGGCTGTAGCCATGGACGTGCTATGTGATCTGATGGTGAATTTGGGGTGAACCAATGCAAAAATCCTGAGGATCCATGTGCTTTTATCTCCCCCCTCCCAGGCAGCCTCTTTTATCACTAGCGTCCCTTATCTCTCTCCTGATCGCTTGCCGATCAGCTGATCAGCAGCTTCCTTTCAACACCCCCTTCCCTCTTTCTTAAAAAAAAAAGCACAATCTGCTTTTCGCCCCGGGCAATTCGGCTCCAGGGACCATGCATTCGCTGCATAAGACGCACAGACATTTCCCCTTACTTTTTAGGAGGGAAAAGGGCGTCTTATGGAGCGAAAAATACGGTAGTTAGCAGGGTGCAGCTTCCATCCTAAGCCTCTGCAGGGATTGCTCTCCTCCCACGGAGGCTTGGGAGGCGAGCTGCACGCCCACCAGCTATATGGTTGACGGGGCGCAGCTGGTGGGTGTGCAGGGAAAGGGGAGGCCGCCAGCAAAGCCTCGCAGCTCCCCCACTCGCTGGGGTGCCCCTAAGAGGCCGGCGCCCTGGTGCGACGCACCACTAAACCCTATGGGAAAGACGTCTCTGTTCTTCCCAACGTTCCACCTCCTTGCCCTCCCAGCTGGTCCCGTGTCATTTTCCTTTTCTTTCCTGCCCCCAAATCAACACCCCTCTTTCCCTCGCCGCCCCTGCCCTGTTTTCAGCATTCTGGAAGTCTGGGACTTCCTCCTCCTCGGATGTTAGAATGTTTGTGCTCATTCCGCTGCTCCACAGTAGAACTGCCACTTAGGGGAGGTGAAAAACCGGGAGCTTTCAGCCTTTTAACAGGGGCAGGCTTTTGGTAATCTTTTGTAATGTGGTGCCCTGTGCAAGGCCAAAATTGGGCGCCCACAAATGGATCTTTTCCCATTATGGATCTTTTAAAGTTTGCATCCCCTCGACTTGGCCACCCGCACTGCCCTAAATCCTGCGCTGATACCAGGCGCTTTCTGTGTTGGTTTCAGGTTTTTCTCTGCAACTGTGAGGCCAGATACTTGCAAAGTGGTGTAATCTCTCTGATTTTTCTCCTGAGTCAGCTAGTCTGGAGTCCCTGGGCATGACTTCTGTCCAAGCATGAGGTTCTGAACCCTGACGGGTGCCCTGGTGATTAACTGGTGTGATTTACAGTTGCCACAAAATACACTCTTCTTAGATGGCTTTACAGATCAGACCGGGCATATTGCTGGAGGAAGGGTGCGCTTGGGATTTAGTCACATACTTAGACTGAGCCTCCATTTACAGGAGTATTATATCTCTAGTGGCTGGGTACAACCAGCGAGAGGCAACCCTTAGGCCATCACGCCCCTGCTTCCTAGAGAAATCTGGCTGATCACTGTTGAAAGCTGTTGGTGCTGACCTCAGTGGACCTTGGCTCTGATTTGGCTTGGCCAATTCCCTATGTTCTTGTTTCCAGATGTGAACGAATGCCAGAAAAACCCATGTCTCCATGCACGTGGGTGCAAAAACCTCATCGGGGGCTATTTCTGTGACTGTCTGGATGGCTGGACTGGAACAAACTGCAATATCAGTAAGGATGGGGGACCCCAGTGGGGTGCGACATGCATTCAGGAGTCAGGGCAAAGTCAGCCTTAATCTGGCTGACGCACTTCAATTTGTACCCGTAGCAAGGAGAAGGGCTGTTACCCAGTGATAAGAACATATCCGCACCTTAGCAAGGCTAGGGGGGGACCTGTGCCTGAGACCTCAGAGAGACCTTTGTCCAATCAGATGAGATAATTGAGTCCTGGATGGATGACTGGTGAGACTCTGAACCAGGCAGCTATCTTCCTATAGACATAGAACTGTAAGGCTGTCGTCACGCAGCCGCCTTTGGAGGACTGGGGATGCCACATCACAATTCTGGATTTGCATCACGTCAGGGTACAGGAGGGGAGCAAAAGAGAAGGCAGGTGTTAAAATGGCGGTTTTAAGCCACAGTAGAGGTTTGGATAAAGCGGGGATGGAGGTGTTGTAAGGTGGATTTGTAGACCAGAAGTTGCCCACTGCTGCTTTCGAGCCAGACAGCTCAGCTGAAAACCGTCTGGCAATCTGATTGGCTTCCTTCGTGAACATCAGGCACATGACTGAGGGCAGATCCACACCACCGATTTAAAGCACACCCCACACACTTTTAAATCCCATGGCCCCCCCACCAAAGAATCAGGGAACTGTAGTTTGTTAAGGGTGCCAGGAATTGTGGCTCTGCGAGGGGAAAACTACAGTTACCGGAATTCTTTGAGGAAAGCCACACGCTTTAACTCTGCACTGGATGCACTTTCAACGCATAGTGCGGATATGATGTATGACTTTCTCGTTCCAGCAGACATTTTAAGGTAGTGTTTGGTTTTACAGATGAAATGGTTACTGTTTTATTGGCCTGTTTTCCATAGGTAGTTTTTTATGTACACTGCTGAGAAAGGGGAATAATCAAGGGGTATAGAAATGTCTTAAACTAGTGGTTCCCAATTTAGCGAAGTACTGTGGACCGACTGTTTTTCGAAAGTCAAGCCATGGACCCCTTTACAGTGGTGCCCCGCAAGACGAATGCCTCGCAAGACGAAAAACCCGCTAGACGAAAAGGTTTTCCGTTTTTCGATGCGCTTCGCAAGACTATTTTCCCTATGGGCTTGCTTCGCAAGACGAAAACGTCTTGCGAGTCTTGCGATTTTTTTCGCTTCCCCCCCTTTTTTCTAAGCCGCTAAGCCGCTAATAGCCTTTTAGCCGCTAAGCCTTTAATAGCCGCTAAACCGCTAATCCGCTAAGCCGCTAATAGGATTGCTTCGCAAGACGAAAAAACTGCTAGACGAAGAGACTCGCGGAACGGATTATTTTCGTCTTGCGAGGCACCACTGTACTTTTGAAAATTTTGATATCTCTATGGTAGTTTTTGTTATGTGAATTGTGCCACAGAACCCCTAAATGGATTATGTGGAAGCACCCATTGGGAACCACTGTCTTAAATAAATAGTGTATTTCTCTCACAGAAACTGGTTAGAACTTCAGTGATCACACACCCATTCTCTACTTTACCCCCTTATTCCCAAATAGGAGAAAACTCTTGCCGGAGACGATGTCGCAATGGAGGGACCTGCCAGGTAAGTGTGTGGGTGCTCAGGTCAGATTGAGAGAAAGAGAAACTTTCAAAATCAAGAATTGAGGGCTGCCATTTTAGGGATGCTACCCTGAGAAATCCACCCAACTTGTGCTGGCAGAGACATCCTGCCAGGTTGTTTTCAGCCTTGCTCCTCGCAGCCTTGCTGGCTTTCTTGGACCACTGCCCTGCTGCCGCAGAAGCCCACCAGCCAGTAATCACAAAGTTCAAAGACGGATTTAGCTTTTTGCTAGCGAAAACACCATCTCCACAGACTGGGCTGAGTGTCAGGCCCAGTTTGGCCCGCCATCTTGATTCAACATGGCGTCCAAACAGAGACAAAGATTGCCTCCCCGCCAACCCCCCAGGAACCCTTGTGCCGAATTTGGCAACAAGATATCAAGAGACGGCCAAACCTATAGAGAACAGACAGGATGCACAACTTTCCAAAATATATAGTAGATGGGTCGCCTCAGTATAAAGTAGCTTAGGTATTCTAGATCTGTGATATCTGCCAGCCCACGATCTTTCTGTGGGCTTCACGTCTGCCTGGAGGAAGACTTCCACTTGGTAATCCTCACAGAACTCTAGCCCAATGGTTGCCATTAATTTGATTTTGAATTGATTTTAGAATGCTGTGTTACTTTTATTGTTGTTAGCCGCTCTGAGCCCAGCTTTGGCTGGGGAGGGCGGAATATAAATAAAATTTTATTGTTATTATAATTATTCGTTCTGGCATGGGGAACCTCTTTGACTGCAGATCCCACAAGCTCAACCCAGCGTGGCCAATGAGCTGGATGACAAGGGTTGTGGTTTAGCAATACTTGGGGGGCTAGTTTCCCTTTGTGCAAGTTCATCTGTGAGTTGTCCGCAATTTTGTTTAACGGGATCCTCTTTAGCCCATTTGCGTTATTCCTGCATTGCGGGGAGTTGGTCTGGATGACCCCTGGGTCCCTTCCAACTCAACAACTCAATAATAATAATAATAATAATAATAATAATAATAATAATAATAATAATTTATTATTTATACCCCACCCATCTAGCTGGACTTCCCCAACCACTCTGGGCGGCTTCCAACAAAGTATTAAAATACAGTGGTCTGTTAAACATTAAAAGCTTCCCTAAACAGGGCTGCCTTCAGATGTCTTCTAAAAGTCTGGTAGTTGTTCTCTTTGACATCTGATGGGAGGGCGTTCCACAGGGCGGGTGCCACTACCGAGAAGGCCCTCTGCCTGGTTCCCTGTATCTTGGCTTCTCGCAATGAGGGAACCACCAGAAGGCCCTCGGAGCTGGACCTCAGTGTCCGGGCAGAACGATGGGGGTGGAGATGCTCCTTCAGGTATACTGGGCTGAGGCCGTTTAGGGCTTTAAAGGTCAGCACCAACACTTTGAATTGTGCTCGGAAACGTACTGGGAGCCAATGCAGATCTCTCAGGACCGGTGTTATATGGTGTCAGCGGCCACTCCCAGTCACCAGTCTAGCTGCCGCATTCTGGATTAGTTGTAGTTTCTGGGTCACCTTCAAAGGTAGCCCCACGTAGAGCACATTGCAGTAGTCCAAGCGGGAGATAACCAGAGCATGCACTACTCTGGCAAGGCAGTCCGCAGGCAGGTAGGGTCTCAGCCTGCGTACCAGATGGAGCTGGGAGACAGGTGCCCTGGACACAGAATTGACCTTGCCTCCATGGACAGCTGAGTCCAAAATGACTCCCAGGCTGTGCACCTGGTCCTTCAGGGGCACAGTTACCCCATTCAGGACCAGGGAGTCCTCCACACCTGCCCGCCTCCTGTCCCCCAAAAACAGTACTTCTGTCTTGTCAGGATTCAACCTCAATCTGTTAGCCGCCATCTGTTATGACTCCACGATTCCTATGCCCTTCCTGTGTTCCACAATTCCCCTCCTACGCAACTTGACGACTCGCTAACGCCAGTTCCTCTCTCTCTCCTCTTCCTCCTCTTCCTCTCTGTTCCCAACAGGTGAAAGGCGGAAGGCACCTCTGCACCTGCCGGGAGGGCTTCACAGGCGCAGAGTGCGAGACGGAGCTGAGCACCTGTGGTGGCGCCCCCTGCCTGCACGGAGGGCAATGCCAGGAGACGGAAAACAAGACCTTCCTTTGCAACTGCCCTCCCGGGCTTAGTGGCAGCCGCTGTGAGGTACTGAGGGGTGTCTGGGGCTTCTGTGGGGCAAGGTCAAAGCACCAAACTAAAACTCTTCAGTTCCTAAAAAGGATCACAGGGCAAGGGTGTCGAGACAGTGCTGCGCCGATCTCTTTCATTAATCTGGGCATTGTTTCTCATGAAGCCTTGAAAGCCGAGCACGATCCCCTGTGCCTTCATAGAATTGCAGAGATGGAAGGGACCCCGAGGGTAATCCAGTCCAACCCCCTGCAATGCAGGAATCTCAACTAGACTGTCCATGGCAGATGGCCACCCAACCTCTGCTTAAAACATCCAAGGAAAGAATTCATCACCTCCTGAGGGAGCCTGCTGTCTAACAGCTCTTGCTGTCAGAAAGTTCTTCCTGATGTTTAGTCCGAATTTCCTTTCTTGTCGCTGGAATCCATTGGTTCAGGTCCTACCTGCCAGAGTAGTGGAAAACACATCTTCCATGTGAAAGCCCTTGGAATGAAATGGCCGTAGTAATATTAATAATAATAATAATAATAATAATAATAATAATAATAATACAGTCATACCTCGGGTTACAGATGATTCAGGTTGTGTGTTTTCAGGTTGCGCACTGCACCGGACCTGGAAGTACCGGAACGGGTTACTTCTGGGTTTCGGCGCATGTGCAGGAACACTAAATCGCACTTTGCGCATGCGCAGAAGCACCGAATCATGACCTGCACGTGCACAGATGCAGCTCTGTGGGTTGCGAACGTGCCTCCCACACGGATCACATTGGCAACCCGAGCGTCCACTGTAATAATAATAATAATAATAATAATAATAGTACTACAGTGGTACCTCAGGTTAAGTACTTAATTCGTTCCGGAGGTCCATATTTAACCTGAAACTGTTCTTAACCTGAAGCACCACTTTAACTAATGGGGCCTCCTGCTGCTGCCGCGCCGCCGGAGCCCAATTTCTGTTCTTATCCTGAATTAAAGTTCTTAACCTGAAGCACTATTTCTGGGTTAGCAGTCTTTAACCTGAAGCGTATGTAACCTGAAGCGTGTGTAACCTGAGGTACCACTGTAATAATATTTTTACTGTTTGTACCCTGCCTATCTGACTGGGTCTCCCCAGCCACTCTGGGCGGCTTCCCACAAATATAAAAGCGTAATAAAACATCAAACGTTAAAAAACTTCCCTGTATATCATATCACCTCTCCATCTTCTCCAGGCTAAACATTCATAGAATCATAGAGTTGGAAAAGACCACAAGGGCCATCGAGTCCAACCCCCTGCCAAGCAGGAAACACCATCAGAGCACTCCTGACATATGGTTGTCAAGCCTCTGCTTAAAGACCTCCAAAGGAGGAGACTCCACCACACTCCTTGGCAGCAAATTCCACTGTCGAACAGCTCTTACTGTCAGGAAGTTCTTCCTAATGTTTAGGTGGAATCTTCTTTCTTGTAGTTTGGATCCATTGCTCCGTGTCCGCTTCTCTGGAGCAGCAGAAAACAACCTTTCTCCCTCCTCTATATGACATCCTTTTATATATTTGAACATGGCTATCAGATCACCCCTTAACCTCCTCTTCTCCAGGCTAAACATGCCCAGCTCCCTTAGCCATTCCTCATAAGGCATCGTTTCCAGGCCTTTGACCATTTTGGTTGCCCTCCTCTGGACACGTTCCAGTTTGTCAGTGTCCTTCTTGAACTGTGGTTCCCAGCTTCCTCATAAGGCTTTCTTTCCAGAACCTATGTTTTCATGCAGTGCATTGAATATGTTATGCAAAATGCATGCAGACACACTCACTTTGAGTGACGTATGCATCGCAGAATGTTGCCTGTGCAAATTGTGCCTTTTCAAGGGGGGGGGGGAGAAGAGTGGAGTCCAGATGGTCGTCTTTACAACCACCTCTGGCGATCTGGAACATTTCTGCCCCACCCGGTTGCAGCCCCCTCTCCATCCCTCCACAACCAATCTGTGTCCTTGTTGTTTGGATCCGGCAGGTCTTTGTGGATCCCTGCTCCTCGAACCCGTGTCCCGACAACGCTTCCTGCGTGGGCAGCGAGGGCAGCTACGTCTGCTCCTGCCCCGAAGGCGCTACTTGCCGGCAGCTGCGAGACGCCTGCCTCGACGGCGTGTGCCAAGGTAGGTGCCGGGAGCCGCTGGCGGGGCCCAGGGTAACACTGTCAGAGTGCTATAGGAGAGTTCAACAATGGCTACCACTTGTATACACACCCCTCTCTGTCCTCTGAACAAACACTGTCGTTACAATCAGTTTTTATTAATTTTCATTCTTACACATACACATATACACATTATACATTGATCCATCCACCTAAACCTTAAGCTCTGCTGAGATTTGGACTTCCCTCCGTCTCTTCGGTACGTATCATATAGTTATAACATCGCGTATTCTATTTAATACTATTTTATCTTATGCTGTTAGAGTTACTCCAACCCTGCCAGTGTCTTTAAAGTTTTACAGTTTACTCTTACATACACCAAATATTTGCTCCAATTTTCAACAAACTTCTTTTCGTCTTGATCCCGTATTTTCCCCGATAATCTAGCCAGTTCTGCGTAATTCATCATTTTGGTCTGCCATTCCATGATTGTAGGTATAGTATCAGTTTTCCAGTTCTGGGCCAACATAGTTCTAGCTGCTGTCGTGGCGTACAGGAAAAGATTTTTATCCTTCTCTTTAATTTCCTTCCCTGTCAATCCCAATAAAAAGGCTTCAGGTGTTTTTTTTAGAAAAGTGTACTTTAAGATTTTTTAAAGCTCATTATATATTGATTCCCCAAAACCCTTCACTTTCCCACAAACCCACCACATATGATATAAATCTCCTTCTGCCTCACCACACTTCCAGCACTTCCTATTTTTTATTCTATACATCTTTGCCAATTTCACCGCACATGCCGTAAATTTCATGTTTACATTCCATAATTCATACCATGCTTCCTCTGAACAAACACTGTCTGGGTTCAAGGGCACATTCCAGCCCGGTGAAGGTTGCAAAGTGAGGCCGGTGAGGGGCGGGCCTGGGGAAAGCCCTGAGGGGCAGCATCCCGTCTTCACTTCGGAACTGACAAGGCCATCCATTAGTGTCACAGACTGATAAAGGAGGGGGCTTTGAGCACTTGTTTATACAGCTGGGTCTCTGTTGTACATTTGCTCAAGTGCTCAAGTTAATGGATTTTAGCTAAGGAAAAATGGGGATTTTGGGGCTGTTTCAAACTGACTGCACAGTCAGTTTTGGATTTGGGAAACCCATTCCTTCACTCCGATGCCTCTTCTGGTCCTGGGAGACCAGGCAGGAGGAAAACTTGTTGAAGCAGGAGGGGGCGACTTCCTGGCTTCCTCACCAGCCTGCCCGATCTCTGCCTCTTGGCCTTGCTCCTCTCCAGCCTCTGCTTCTGTCTCTGCTTCTGAACTGCTCTCTGCCACAGACTCTTCTAGCTCACTAAGCCCTGTTTCCTCTTCAGGCGATTATGGGAGCAAAACATCTTTCCAATCCCTGGAGAGGCCGAGGACTGAACTTTGGGCCTCCTGCTCTGCTTACAGAGCTCTGGGGTGATTTGGGACCACCTTCCTCAACCCGGAGCCCTCCAGACTACAACTCCCATCAGCCACGCTGCCCGACCGAGGATGATGGGAGTGGTAGTCCGAAAGACCAGGTTGGGAATGTCTGTTTTTTTTGTTTCCCAGCGGGCAAGGCCTCATTCATCCTCCTCTCCCTTCCAGGCGCCGCCAACACAACAATCCTCTATGTGCTGCTGCCGCTGGCTGCGCTGCTCGTCCTGTTGGTCCCCACCTTGGTCCTCCTGGCGCTGTGGATCCACCGCAAATCCCAGGGGACTCCTCCAGCCGCACCGGAACCCGCCACCAACAACAGCCTGCAGCCCGATGCCGTCCACCTGATCCGCAACTTCACCCACGGCGACGCGGAGCAGGGGACCCGGGGAGGAGGAGGCCACGGCCAAGGCGGGGCGACCCCCAGGAACGCGCCCGCCCTGCGGGCTCCCAAAGACAGACATCTCCAACGAGGAGAGGGCCAAACTGAACCGGCTGAACGCCGCTCCGGCCTTGCCGAGGCCTCTGCTCTGACCCAGCGGGAGAGGGGACGGTGTTTCAGCTGTGTGCAAAAAAATTAAAAAGGCGGAGAGGGGAATTGGACCCGCAGAGGAGGACTCCGTCAGCACTGCGATCAGGGGCTAAAGAGCCCAGTGGCACTGCCCCCCCCAAAAAGTGGGGTGTGCGACCCCCAAAGCACCTTCCTGACCAATCAAGCCTTTTGTAGTAGCAGTCCGTCCACACTTGCCCAGCGCTGCTGTATTTCTGACTTGGAAAGGATGCCAGAGTTCCTGTCTGCCTTTCACTGTAGGGCAGCGAGGAGCAGCTTCTGTGAAACACGTGCAGGCGGAAGCCCAACAGGTTGGGTCACCGGATAACGACCCCGCCCCTTAAAGGGGGATCGGTTGGGGAGATTAGTTCTCTGGATGCGAGGAAAGCCGTCCCTCCAAACTTTAGTCTGGCAAAGGCAATATGGAAGCCGGGAGGATTTTGGCTCCGCTGCCGGACTTTTCTCAGAGAGTCCAGGTTGGCCGGAGGACAATGAAAAGTCACCTTGCTTCTGCTTCCGAAGGGGTTAAAGGGTGTGTGTGTGTAATTTGAATGGAGAGAAGGGATTGGAGGAGCTGGGCCGCGCCCATCTGGACCTAGCCTCCGATTGGCTACATGGTCTGGAAAGCTACATTATGGAGTGCAGAGGGGCTTAGGGCGGAAGATTGCCTTGTGGCCAAGCGTTGCTGACAACTGCCGGCCATTTTGCCATGAGGGAAAACAGGAAATGCCAGCCCTTGCCTCCTCCTCTGCCTGAGGGGGCTGGAGGAGGGCCGGGGAAGGCAGCAGGGGGGAAGAATGGAGACCCCCAAAAAGCAGGCAGAGGGGGCTGGTGTGGACGAAAAGCGCAGGAAGCAGCGAGTGCCACACTCCTTGGAGGGCCGGATTTGCCACCCATCACAGCCTGCCGCCTGAGGCAACTGCCTCATCGGGCGTCATTGCGGGCCGGACCTGCTGGGAGGGGTGGCAAATGTGCCAAGGAGAAGCCCATCGAAGGTCCTACACCCCCACCAACTGTATCGGCCATCTCTTGTCACGGGGCATCAAAGCTAAGACCTCCCTTCCTGGATCAGACCAGAGGTCATCTTTTCTGCCTATAAGAGCCTGTCAGGTGACTCAGAGGATGCTCCTATGGGGGTGGGCACACTGTCCCCCCCCCATAAGTCTAGTGCCTCTGTGCTCCTGGATGTTTTAAGCCAGGGACGGGGGAACCTGTGGTCCTCTGGGTGTTACTGGACTACAACTCCCATCCGCTCCAGCCAGTGTGGCTGTTGGTCAGGGATGATGGGAGCTGTAGTCTAGTGAACGTCTGGAAGGCCCAGTTTTGGTCCATCATGCTTAAGAGCCATTTGGTGCAAGACTTTCCGTCCTCGAGAATTTTCCTAGCCTCCGGAAGCAGCAGCTGGTGAGTTCTGGGTATAGATATCTAGCACCTTGACGCCTGCCCCTGCTCCCTGGCCAGCTCCACAGCCATGAAGGGGAAGGTCCAGTGGTCTAAACCAGGGGTCAGCAACCTTTTTCAGCCGTGGGCCAGTCCACTGTCCCTAAGACCATGTGGTGGGCCGGACTATATTTTTTTTGGGGGGGAGAACGAATTCCTATGCCCCACAAATAACCCAGAGATGCATTTTTAATAAAAGCACACATTCTACTCATGTAAAAACACTAGGCAGGCCCCCAAATAACCCAGAGATGCATTTTAAATAAAAGGACACATTCTACTCATGTAAAAACCACGCTGATTTCTGGACCGTCCGCGGGCCGGATTGAGAAGGCGATTGGGCCACATCTGGTCCCTGGGCCTTAGTTTGCCTACCCCTGGTCTAAACGGAGACTAAAAATGTAATCTCCAAATGAGCTGGGGTGTTGGTCCTAATGCATGATGGGTTGTAGAAGCCGCTCCACATTAGGAGATTCCCGCTGTGGTTTCTGTTGCAGAAGACGATGTAAGTTTGCACAGTTGCGGAGGGGAAAACTAGGGCCAGCCCTACCATTAGTCTGAGTGAGCAACTGCCTCAGGTGGCAGTTAGCAAGGGGTGGCAGCAGTTTCTCCACACAAACACACCCCAATACTCAAGTCCCCTAAACTAGCTGACTCGCCACCTCCTAAGCTAGCTTGGTGACCTTCAGATGTGGTGGAAGATGCCAACCTAGTGTTGAAATCAGAGTCGCCCATCAGTCTGGCTGGATTCTGTACGCAGAACAGGGCGACGCCATCTTGCCATTTGCCTCCAGCTGTGCTGGTCCCAAGGGCTAACTGTGCAGCGAGGTCTGAGTCCAGTTTGAGGTCGATGGTGCGGTATGGAGGCTGTCCATCAAAGCTGAAGCGGGGTCCAAGGCAGGGAGTCGGGTGAGGTCAGGAACTCTGGCAGAAGAGCAGGACAGGGTGCAGGCAGGAACAGACTACCAACAATGTTGCTCCCGCAACCTGGGACTGGGCTGGCTGGCTTTTATCTGCCCCGAGGCATAGGGCGGCCCCGATCCTCTGGTGACTCGCCTCTCCTGGCCTGGAGGTGAGCACTCCTCCTGCGGGAACTTAGTTCCCTCCGCCTCTCTGCCCTGAGCCTCTGCAGTTCAGGAGAGGCTGGAGGGTTACCGGACCCAGAGGCAACCTCAGCTTCCCCTGACGGGGCTGAGAGTGGAGCACCTGCAGGCAATGGGTCCTCCATCCCCTCAGGAGCCAGAGCAGACTCAGCTGATGCCTGCACCTGAGGATCCAGCACAGGTGAGGACCCTTCAGGCTCAAGCCCCGGCTCAGCTGGTTCTGGAGGCAGGGACTTCTGTGCAGGCTGGGATCCCTCAGGTTTAGCCTCCGAGTCCAAATCCCAGGCCATCACACCGGCAGCATAGTGTCATGGGCAGGCCCCGGGAAAAGGCCTTGTCTTTTCCCTCCCCACTGGGGTATCTTATTGTTCCCAGTTGCAACTGTCTGGCAAATGGCCTGTTTGAGTCTGATTCAGAAAAACTGGACCCCTTTGTGTCCCCTTATCTGCCTCTGAGGCGGCCCAGTTTCTAACCACTCCTTTGTGAAACCATCCCGCTTGCCGCAGTCCTGCGAATTGCATACCCCAAGTTGCGCTTGGTGCTTCCAAGGAGATGTTGAATTGTTGGTTACAGCAGGCTTCACCAACCTGGTGCCCTCTGGATGTTTTGGACTACAACTCCCATCAGCCATTGCATGCTCTTTCAAACGAGATGAGGAAAGCCTCTGGATTATCTTTCTCTTTTGAATTCAGGGAAATGCTTGAGATCAGTTTACTGAAGAACAAACAAGTTTTAAATATACAGTGGCATCTTGGGTTAAGTACTTAATTCGTTCCGGAGGTCCGTTCTTAACCTGAAACTGTTCTTAACATGAAGCACCACTTTAGCTAATGGGGCCTCCTGCTGCAGCCGTGCCGCCGCTGCGCGATTTCTGTTCTCATCCTGAAGCAAAGTTCTTAACCCGGGGTAATATTTCTGGGTTAGCGGAGTCTGTAACCTGAAGCGTATGTAACCTGAAGCGTATGTAATCCGAGGTACCACTGTATTCAGAACGGTTTCTCAAATGTGCGCCCTTAAGTAGATGTGGCACGGAAATGAGGAAACTGGAACTGGCGGCAAATAATAATAATAATAATAATAATAATAATAATAATAATAATAATAATAATAAAATTATTTATGCACCGCCCTCCCCGGCCAGAGCCGGGCCCAGTAAAATTACAGTAAAAACATAATAGGGGGGAAAAACACCAATTTAAAATACAGGTTAAAATGCAATTTAAAATGCAGCCTCATTTTAAAAGTAGCCCATAGATCAAAACCATAAGGGGAGGGAAGACATAAGGGTCAGTCAGACCGAGTCCAAACCAAAGGCCAGGCAGAACAGCTGTCGTGCAGGCCCTGCAGAAAGATGTCAAGTCCCGCAGGGCTCTGGTCTCTTGTGACAGTGCGTTCCACCAAGTTGGGGCCAGTAATGAAAAGGCCCTGGCCCTAGCTGGGGAAAACAATAATAATACGTTATACATGCTCAATGTATCCTTGTCAAACCATTACCAATTGCACATTTAACCTCCAGCATAAATAGGGAGGGGACGCGGGTGGCGCTGTGGGTAAAAGCCTCAGCGCCTAGGGCTTGCCGATCGAAAGGTCGGCGGTTCGAATCCCCGCGGCGGGGTGCGCTCCCGTTGCTCGGTCCCAGCGCCTGCCAACCTAGCAGTTCGAAAGCACTCCCGGGTGCAAGTAGATAAATAGGAACCGCTTACTAGCGGGAAGGTAAACGGCGTTTCCGTGTGCAGCTCTGGCTTGCCAGAGCAGCGATGTCACGCTGGCCACGTGACCCGGAAGTGTCTCTGGACAGCGCTGGCCCCCGGCCTCTTGAGTGAGATGGGCGCACAACCCTAGAGTCTGTCAAGACTGGCCCGTACAGGCAGGGGTACCTTTACCTTTTTTATAAATAGGGAACTGAAGTATCCGGTGAAAGAGCAACTTCCCAAAAACTATACAGGAGGCAGCAACGTTAGCTGACCAAATGAATGAAATTAGAGACAGGGGCTGATGGGAGTCGTAGTCCAATACACAGGGTGACGAAGATCACATATGCTCATTGCCACAGATCCTCCTGCCTCCATATTCTTTGCTTACCGCATTGCCAGCAGGGGACCCCACTTGTCCCCTTCCTTAGAATCATATAAAGTTGGAAGGGACCCCAAGAGTCCAGCCCCCTGCAGAGCAGGAAATCCTTTGCCCAACGTGGGGCTCAAACCCACAAAAACGCGATTTAAGAGTCCCGCGCCGTATCGACTGAGTTATCCAGAGTTTGTTGGGCGTATCCTGACCAAAGTCCGCTTGCTGCCGACCCAAATTGAGGACCGACTTTCCCTCCTTCCCCTACTGGGCAGAGTATTCATTATTGCTATTGTGATTAATAAGAATAATCCATTACTCTGAATCAGATAGAACTTGTACAGATTTGAAAAAGGGGAGGAACAATGGGTGGGAGGGTAACAGTATCCCGAAACCCAACTGGGAGTGGGCTGAATGTATTTAAATTGTAATATATTGTAAAGATGACTTTGTAGCTTTTTGTTGTTGATCTTCTGGTTACTTTTAAGATGATAATTGATGATTATTTTGTACTGGGGCACAGTTGAAGAAACCTGAGTAAATACTTTATTTGCCTCATTTATTGCCTTGGGAGAAATTTCATTTCTTGGCTTGGGGTGGTCTGTCCCAGAACGGTTCCGATTGTCATCGCGGATACTACGGCATCCAAACCACTTGACCGGAGGGCAGCCTTTAAACAGGGAACCCTACTGGCTCCCTGTGTCACTAGAGTGTGCCATTTTAGGGGGTGAAACTTAATTTCTGCAAATTTCTTCAGCGAGGTGTCTTTAAAATATTATTTTGGGGTGTGAGTAATTCAGATCTGCTAGGGTTTTTGTTTTGCAATTGGACAACATTTAGATCAGTAAGTCTGCATTTGATGTGAGGTGCCAGTAAGTTCCGGCTGAAGAAAAGCCCTGAATTTAACCAAAATCCCAAGTCATACTGCAGCTTCTTGGCACCCCTCATTTTTGGAATTTGAAAGTTGGAAAATTTGACACGCCCTCCTTTCCCCTGACCCCCGATGAGGCACGGCTACCCTACCACCCTCCGGCCCTCGGCAAAGAACCTCGTACCTACGGGACCGCCTCTCCCGGTATGCCCCGCAGAGGACCTTAAGGTCCATGAATAGCAACACCCTAGAGGTGCCCTAAGGAAGTCAGATTAGCCTCAACCAGAGCCAGGGCCTTTTCAACACTGGCCCCGGCCTGGTGGAACGCTCTGTCTCATGAGACCAGGGCCCTGCAGGATCTGATTTCTTTCCGCTGTAAGACAGAGTTGTTCCGCCTGGCCTTTGGCTTGGAATCAACCTGATCCCCTTCCCCTCTATCCTTTCTCCTTCTGTGATGGAACTCCTATTTGGGGACTTCCCTGGCTTTTTTCTGGCCCACGTAGGACCAGTCTGGATAGCTGGCCTTGGTGAAGTTTTGACATTTTCGTCCCCCCAAATTTTTTGATTTGAGATTCGCCCGGTTTTTGAACCGGGAAGGGCGGGGTATAAATAATAAAAAATTAGTATTATTATTAATGCCCGCTTAAAAGCCATCTCAAAAAAACCACACCCAGCTTTATTGCGGCCCACAGACCCCAAATACACAGTTCAGCGATAGTACATATCAGCAAAAAAAAAAAATCCTTCCAGTAGCACCTTAAAGACCAACTAAGTTTGTTCTTGGTATGAGCTTTCGTGTGCATGCACACTTCTTCAGATACACACATCTGAAGAAGTGTGCATGCACACGAAACCTCATACCAAGAAGTAACTTAGTTGGTCTTTAAGGTGCTAGTGGAAGGAATTTTTTTTTGTTTTGACTATGGCAGACCAACACGGCTACCTATCTGTAACTACATATCAGCAGTTATTAAGGTCATCTACAAGAGGGAGAATCCCAATACAGTGGTACCTCGGGTTAAGTACTTAATTTGTTCCGGAGGTCTGTTCTTAACCTGAAACTGTTCTTAACCCGAAGCACCACTTTAGCTAATGGGGCCTCCTGCTGCCGCCACACAATTTCTGTTCTCATCCTGAAGCAAAGTTCTTAACCCGAGGTACTATTTCTGGGTAAGCGGAGTCTGTAACCTGAAGCATATGTAGCCTGAAGCATATGTAACCTGAGGTACCACTGTAGATTATTTTATTCATTTAAAAGCTGTTTTAATTGACTTTCTTTAAAAAAAACAAGAAAAACCTCGTAAGCGGTATACAAAAATAGCATTAAAACAGCACGATAAAAGGAAGAGTTCTGAAACATCAAGGTCCAATCTCTGGGGTCAAGCGATGCCTCCAGCAGTTTGGCAACGGGCCCCTCTCACACCAGAAAGGGGCAATTTTGTGGGCAAAAAATAGGTGTCTCTCTGCACTCTCTGCCCCCCCCCCCGGTTGTTTTGGGGGTTTTGAGTGACAGCAATGCCAGCCTCTGACAAACCCAGGCTGACGGGATCTCCTCTCTCGCTTTTCCCAGCGAGCGAAACCCCCTGCGGGCTGTTCCTGTCTTGGGCGCGAGGAGGATCAGTTTCCTTGGCACCCGATCCCCATCTCTGACCTGTTCTGCCTGGCTCTCGCTCTCTGCACCTCGCCACCTTCCTCGCAGTAGCCGCAGGAAGAACGGGTGGCCATTCAAAGTGGAGCACAGCTCATTCTAGATGGCAGTGATTTGGGGGCAGGCTGTGGCCTGCCCTTGCCTTGCCCTCGGCTCTCGGATCCTGAGAACAGAGGCTGTGTTTCTGGGTTCCTCGGCTCCCAACCTGTAAGGGCAGGGCAAACTGTTTCCAAAACACATATACACACACACAATGGCACCAGGGCTCACTGGGCGCACCACACGCAAACATATACACACCAGCTGCCGGCCCCAGTGGCTATAGGAGGGCGTGGGACTGGGATGAAGAAATCCCGGTGCGGTTGGGAATTTCCGACTCTTGAGCATTTCAAAATAACCAGCCACCTGCAGCGCGGAAACAGGGGCAGCCCCAACCATCGCTTTGGAGCGAGTTTCTAGACCTCATGGGTCCACACCGGGGTCGGCAGCTGAGGTCTCATGCATTTACATGTTACATTATAAGTTACATGGAACCAGGCAGAGGGCCTTCTCGGTGGTGGCACCCGCCCTGTGGAACACCCCCCCACCAGATGTCAAAGAGAACAACAACTACCAGACTTTTAGAAGACATCTGTTTAGGGAAGCTTTTAATGTTTGATGCGTTGTTGTTGTGGTTGTTTAGTCGTGTCCGACTCTTTGTGACCCCCTGGACCAGAGCACGCCAGGCACTCCTGTCTTCCACTGCCTCCCGCAGTTTGGTCAAACTCATGCTGGTAGCTTCGAGAACACTGTCCCACCATCTCGTCCTCTGTCGTCCCTTTCTCCTTGTGCCCTCCATCTTTCCCAACATCAGGGTCTTTTCCAGGGAGTCTTCTCTTCTCATGAGGTGGCCAAAGTATTGGAGCCTCAGCTTCAGGATCTGTCCTTCCAGTGAGCACTCTGGGCTGATTTCCTTCAGAATGGAGAGGTTTGATCTTCTTGCAGTCCAGGGGACTCTCAAGAGTCTCCTCCAGCACCATAATTCAAAAGCATAAATTCTTCAGCGATCAGCCTTCTTTATGGTCCAGCTCTCACTTCCATACATCATTACTGGGAAAGCCCTGTTTAGGGAAGCTTTTAATGTTTGATGCCTTACTGTATTTTAATATTTTGTTGGAAGCTGCCCAGAGTGGCCGGGGAAGCCCAGCCAGATGGGCGAGGTTTAAATAATAATAATTATTATTATTATTATTATTAATAATAATAATAATAATAATAATAATTTATTCATGCATTTATTTGACAATATTCTGTGCCACGGACGCGGGTGGCGCTGTGGGTAAAAGCCTCAGCGCCTAGGGCTTGCCGATCGAAAGGTCGGCGGTTTGAATCCCCGCGGCGGGGTGTGCTCCTGTCGTTTGGTCCCAGCGCCTGCCAACCTAGCAGTTCGAAAGCACTCCCGGGTGCAATATAAATAGGGACCGCTTACTAGCGGGAAGGTAAACGGCGTTTCCGTGTGCGGCTCTGGCTCGCCAGAGCAGAGATCTCATGCTGGCCACGTGACCCGGAAGTGTCTCCGGACAGCGCTGGCCCCCGGCCTCTAGAGTGAGATGGGCGCACAACCCTAGAGTCTGGCAAGACTGGCCCGTACGGGCAGGGGTACCTTTACCTTTATTCTGTGCCACTACTCGTAAAATATACCTGAGCGGTTTGCAATAATACATACGGCAGAAAGCTAAAAGCTGAAGCCGGCAATTGTGGAAAGATGTGCACTTAACTGTCTGCACGAGGTTTCTAGGCATTTTGAGCAGAAAGACCTTTCCTCAAAAGCCTGGCCTGGCCTTACATACGAGTAATATTCACCATTGTAGAATAGGGGAGAGTTCCTCTGAGCACGTGCAGTTCTGCTGAGCAACATCTGAGAGGAGGACTGCTTTGGAGAGAGAAGGGAGCCCAGGGAGCAAGCATCCCCTCAGTGTCAAAGAATCCTATTTTCTGTTACTGATAAACTGTTCTTAATGTGCTGTTGAGGGAGAACCGGTACATATATCTTTGGAATAGGGAAGAGTGGTGGGGGAAATTGACCTTTATGTCTATTTGTACTAAATGAGGCTGAATAACTGCCATCGCGACAACATAGCGGCCTCCGCTGGCAAGGGGGTCACCCCCACAAAAAACGATGCAATATGTGGGGCATTCTGGGAAAACAAAATGGCAGCCCTCAGGAGCGGCTGCGGAAATTATTACAGCCACCACCAAACTAAAAAGGAATGTCAAATGCAGCAAAGCAAATGGGGAACTCGACAGTTTCATTTGTGAGAACGAAAATGGATAGAGTAACAAAAAGCCCATTATAAACTTCTCTGTTCATGCGCCATTCCTGATAAGACCTGGAGCCACATCGATTCTGGGTGGAATTAGAACCACCAAGGTCACTTTTTTTTGGCTGTAAAAGCGGCAACAGCGAAAAACAAGTTCGTCTCGCAGGCCGGGCGCTCTCTGCCCTGCTTAGAAGGCTCCAGGGTAACATTATCTTCCCTGTTCAAGCTCACCAAAAGTCCATTACAGTCCATGAAAGGCAGGCGAGTCAGCGGGCAAGAGGAGGTCTCTGTTACAGGATCCATGGCCCAGAGCCATTTGCTCAATCGTTAATAAACTCCGCGCCGAGAGATCAGGATACGGACAGGCGCCAGGCCAGGTGTGTGTGTTTCTGGATAATCATTTAGCATTTAGGGGTTGGTGGAGAGGAGAATGAGAGACGAACCACCTCGAAAACGAAAATTGTGCAGCTGGAAAAGGGTTCAGGAAAGGGCAAGCAAAACAACCGAGGCGATGGAGAAACGGGACAGGTTGCAACATTTGGGGCTTTTTAATTTAGAGGGAGGGATGCGGGTGGTGCTGTACGCCGGCTGCCTTGGCCAATAAAGCAAGATGAGCGCTGCAACCCCAGAGGTTTTTGCTTGGATGGGACATGGGTGGCGCTGTGGGTTAAACCACAGAGCCTAGGGCTTGCTGATCAGAAGGTTGGCAGTTCGAATCCCCGCGACGGGGTGAGCTCCCGTTGCTCGGTCCCTGCTCCTGCCAACCTGGCAGTTCGAAAGCATGTCAAAGTGCAAGTAGATAAATAGGTGCTGCTCTGGTTCGCCAGAAGTGGCTTAGCCATGCTGGCCACATGACCTAGAAGCTGTATGCCGCCTCCCTCGGCCAATAAAGCGAGATGAGCGCCGCAACCCCATTCTGCTGTGTATTCTTTGAAATTCTTTAACGTACCCCTTATGGGTACATATGCGTACAGTGGTGCCTCGCAAGACAAAATTAATTCGTTCCGCGAGTTTTTTCGTCTTGCGAAGCACGGTTTTGGAAAAGTTTTGGAAAAGCTTCAAAAATCACCAAAGTCTTCAAAAACCTCAAAAAAGGCTACCACACCGCGTGCTATGAGTTGCTCCTCGAAGTCAAGTCGCAACTGTATTAACGGTTTTAAGAAAAAGGAAACAAACTTGCAAGACGTTTCTGTCTTGCAAAGCAAGCCCATAGGGAAAATCGTCTTGCGAAGCAACTAAAAAAACCAAAAAACCTTTCGTCTTACGAGTTTTTCGTCTTGCGAGGTACCACTGTACCACACTTTAGGAAACACTTTGGGTGACCCGTGGTCTGGTTCAGTAGAAGGCAGCTTCCTAGGTCCTTACCTCAGCAATGTCTGGAAGGCCTTTTGTGTGTTCTCAGAGGCACTCTTGTCCCTTGGAGCACTTCATTTCATGGAGGCATGACTGGAAACAAAACGTTAGTTGCTTTCCATATGACCCCCTCCAGCAGTGCGAGCCAAAGGTCTGTGTTGCCTGTGCATTCTAATGCGTGAGATCCTGTTTCTTATGCTTTCCCCCCTCCAAGCAAAACTCCACTTAAAAAAAATTAATAATGAAAGGAAGGAGGATCAAATTCAGTGATTTCATAGATTCTAGAGTTCCTGTCTACTGTACTTCCCTATAACTCCTTGTGAACATTTTGCTGACCATATTATTCCTCACCTGCCGAAAGATGGTATCTGTGGTTGGAAGGGGCGTGAACTGATCTATGTTTCATGCATTCAAACCGTTTTTAACAGGTAGCGAGAGTTGGGAGGGCCTGTTGTCTCAAACCCTGACTGGAAAATCGCTGGCAGTCTGTGCAGGTAATACTGAGCTTAAGATAAAGGGACCCCTGACCCTTAGGTCCACTCATGGCCAACTCTGGGGTTGCGGCGCTCATCTCGCTTTATTGGCCGAGGGAGCCGGCGTACAGCTTCCGGGTCATGTGGCCAGCATGACTAAGCTGCTTGTGGCGTACCAGAGCAGGACAAAGTAACGCCGTTTACCTTCCTGCCAGAGCGATACCTATTTATCTACTTGCACTTTGACGTGCTTTCAAACTGCTAGGTGGGCAGGAGCAGGGACTGTGCAACGGGAGCTCACCCTGTCGTGGGGATTCGAACCACTGACCTTCTGATCGGCAAGTCCTAGGATCTGTGGTTTAACCCACAGCACCACCCACATCCCATACTGAACTTAAAAGGTAAAGGGACCCCTGACCATTAGGTCGAGTCGTGGCTGACTCTGGGGTTGCGGCACTCATTTTGCTTTATTGGCCGAGGGAGCCGGTGGCCAGCATGACTAAGCTACTTCTGGCGAAGCAGAGCAGCGCACGGAAATGGTGTGTACCTTCCCACCAGAGCGGTACCTATTTATCTACTTTGAGGTGCTTTTGAACTGCTAGGTTGGCAGGAGCAGGGACAGAACAATGGGAGCTCACCCCGTCATGGGGATTCGAACTGCCGACCTTCTGATCGGCAAGCCCTAGGCTCTGTGGTTTAACCCACAGCGCCACCAGCGTCCCAAATACTGAGGTTAGTGGACCTTTATTTCTAATGTGGCCAGATCAACAGACAGGAGAGAAGCCAGGGAGAGCAGCTGCAGCTTGAACTTCTTCATTGACAGGCTGCAGTTCAACAGGTAAAGCGCCATACATCACTGCATTGCCCTGCGTGGGGAAAACTGCGGTTGTTCACACCCAGTCTCTTCCACGTAGCAAAAGGAAACGCACCAGGCTAGGAAAAAAATTGCAGGTAAAAAGTCTGGGAGCGGAAAGGGGCGGGGAAACATGGGATGGGGCGTGGCCAGGGGTGTGGCCTATCTGCGATGAGCGCGTGGCTGCATGAAGGAGGCGGGGCTATTGCCTGCCTGGTGGTTATTGTGGCCCGCCCCCTATGCCCAGATTGATCTATTTGTGCTGGGAGTGGGGGGGGGATACTTGGCTTGTACCATTCGAAAGAGCGCGAGCGGCTGCCTTCGTCCCTGAAACCCACGAAGCAAGCAGCCCGCTGCCCCGCTGGCTCCCCTGCCTTTCCGCCCATTCCTCCCGATTTGGTTCCTCCCTCCACCCCCCCTCTTTCCCGCTCCAACATGGCCCGCTCCGATTTTGACGCATTGCAGGTGAGAGGCGACCAATGGCCGCGGCAGTCTCAGCCTGCGCCTCGCTCTCCCAGCCAATGGGGGCGCGCGACACAAGTGCGCCGTCACAATACTGTGTCCTTCCGCTCGAAGGCGGTTCGAGGGAGGGGCGGACGAAGAGAAAAAGCGGCGGCGGGCGGAGAAAAAAAAAGAGAGAGGAAAAATAGTCCCCCTCTGCTTCCCCCACCCCACCCCGCAAAGAGGAGGGGAAGTGGGCGGGGCTTGCGCGGCGGCCGAGAGCAGCTCAGGCGCGCGGAATGCGGGGAGAAGGAAGGGGGCGGGGCGCTTCCCTGGCGGCGGTTGGCGGAGGGATCCCTCTCGCGCCGTGTGTGTGCGTGAGGCGGCCCGCAGCGGGTTCCGGCTAGTGCTGCTCCCACCTCCCTTTCCCACATCGCCGCCGCTGCTCCGCGAAGCCTCTCGACGCTCTAGCTGCTGTCGCCACCCGGACCCGGCCATGGTGAGGGGCGCGG
This sequence comes from Podarcis muralis, assembly GCF_004329235.1. Taxonomy (NCBI): domain Eukaryota; kingdom Metazoa; phylum Chordata; class Lepidosauria; order Squamata; family Lacertidae; genus Podarcis; species Podarcis muralis. The sequence continues at coordinate 8,067,710 of NC_041319.1, forward strand.
AGCGCCTGAGGGGTTAATTGAGGAGGGGGGGTGGGGGCGAGGGGGAAAGGGTTAATGGAGGGGGGGTCTTCAGGGGGGCTGTATGAGGGGGGAGGGGGCCGAGGGTCTCTGAGGAGGGGGCCAGGTAAGTGCCCCATTGATTTTATTGTGTGTGGGGGGGTGTTAATGGGGGGGGCAGGGGAGAAATGGCTCCAGTGAAATGGCTGTGTGGGGGGTGCAGAGTCAAATAGGGGGGTATTTGGGGTGCGTGAGACGGGGGGGGGTTCACCGCACTGCAGGGCACATGGGGGGGGCCGGCGCGTGCAGGTCCTGGGTTGCAGATGGGGGAGCACTGGATGGGGGAGGTTTTTTTGGGGGGTGAGCGAATGGAGGTGAGGAGGAAACAGATGTGGGGAGGAGGGGGGCCGTTTGAGCGCAGCTTTCGGGGGTGCCAGCTTGACTGCAGGGGAGGGGTTTTTTGGGGGAGGCTTAGGACGCCCCTCCTACGGAGTGAAGGGGGGTGCAGTGAGCATTTGGGGGCTGGGACGAGTGGGGCAGCGAGAGAGGCGGAGGCTGATCTCATTCCCCCCTCTCTCTCCTGAGCTCTCCTTCCGAAGAAGCACGAAGGGGAGAGGCGAAATGTGATAAGATGAGCAGTGTGTGTGTGTTTGGGGGGGGTTGTTGATGCTGGGGGGGGGTCCAGGGGGTGAGGCTGTGGGGAGCGGATGGGGCGCGGAGAAGGGAAGAAAGCTGGGAGGAAGTGCCCTGGATGCTGGGTTTTCCAGAATAGCTGGCTACCTGGCCGGTTAGGTTCTTGGGCAATTGGGGCAAGGAGCAGGTGGCAAGGTTAATGGGAGTGGAGCCGAAACGCAGGGCTCGGCTCAGGTGTGGATGTGGTTTCAGGGAGCTTGGGGTGGGAGGTGATGTGGGGTTGGCATCACCACAGGTACTGAACAGAGGAGGTGATGGCAGCAGGGGCACTGGGCGGAAGGCCCACCTGGCTGGGGGATGTCATGGGGCAGGAGGGCGGGTGGGGCTGGAAAGGGTAACAGCTGATCATCACAAGGCCTTTGGCAAGAAGCCGTTGAGGGTGTTTGGATCTGCCCTTCAGGAGTACTTTGGGTAGGGGTCTTGTTTCTGGAGATGTTCTCTTGGGTAGCAGCGCTGTAAGGCTGCTGAATGATGTTGCTGAGAGTGGGACACTCGAGGGCCATGGGAAATGGCTGGAGGTGATTCGTTGAAGGGGATGTGTGGGAGATGGCATTTTGTAGCCCATTGTTCAGAAGCCGGCAGACAATGAGCCTTTGTGGGAGGTGGCCATGTAGAGTATCTGGTGTGAGATGAGTGAATGGTGGTCGAATTCGAGGAAGTGGACTGACAGGACCCTCAAAGGTCAGGCTGGTGTTTCTAGGAGTGGAAGATCTAATAGGCAGAAAAGATAGGGGGAAGCATATTGAGAGCGTTATGATTTGAAGAGAGAATGCATGGAGTTGATGGTCTTTTGAATGGTCTCCTCATAAGCTGTGTTGGGGCTGGAAATGGCGGGGCTGGGTTGCTGATGAGAATTCACTTTCCATCATCTAGAAGAGCAGAGAGGCTTGTCTTGGGGATGCAGGAGAACATGGGTGTGGATCCTGACCAATATATTTGAGCTGTCTTCTTGATGAAGGTTTTATTGCCTGCATGTCCTTCTGTTCCATGAGGCTCCTGGTGGTCTGCTTTCCAGGTTACTGTTTAGCTGCAGCATCTGATGTTCTCGTGCACTGGGCCTCAGAAACCCCTTTGATTTGCCTCAACAAGGAAATTGACAAACTCCTGACTCAAACAAAAGCATGGAAGTAACCATTCCACTCCGTGTCTCACCTCTGACTGGCTTTGGGGGGAAGTGGGGAAGCCATCCAACACGATAATTTGAAATGTAGTGGGGTAGTTCTGGTCTAATTGCAGCGTGACAAACAATTTGGCAAGAAATAATAGTGCGAAGACTACTTTGTAGTCTGGTGATGAGGAGAGGGAATCCTGGGGACCTTCGGGATGCTTGGAGAGGAGCCATAGTTCAGTAATAGAGCCACATGCCTTGCATACAGAAGGACCCATGTTTTAGTCCCTGGCATCTCCCAATAAGGCTGCAAGAGACTCCGGTCTGAAATTCTGGAGAGCCGCTGCTTGTCAGTGTAGACAGTACAGTAGCCCAGGTGTAAAGCACAAGGTTTGGTGTCTCAGTATTACAGGGTCACTTGTCTGTGGGTGGGAAGAGTGCTCGAAATGGAGAAAGAACGCCTTTAAAGAGCCACCCTCCTGTAATGAAGCCAGGGGTCCTTCTAGTTTTGATCTTCCTCTCCCTGCTGCAGCTTCCGGCGCGTGGATGACGCACTAATTCCTTCAGTCCCTTGCTGGAGCCTCCCTCAGCCTGTTGCAATATAGAAGAGTGGCTTCCTGTTTGAGTCTGCATTTCCCTCTGGCGGCTTGGCTTATCCACCAGAAGCTATTAGATTATTATTTTCATGCTGGCTGCTCTTGCCATGCTAACCTACTTTCCAGAGCATCTTTCCCAGGCCATCTAGATTGGCTACCCTGAAGGGCCACCATCTCTCTTTCTCTTCTCTCTAGCAATTATTGAGATGTAGGCCATCTTAAGCAATGCTGAAAAGGCCAGTGAGATTTTTGGGGGGGGGGTAGCATGGTTTGATTGGGGAGGGGGATGAAGGCCAGGACTGTCCTTCCTTGATCTTACCACGGCCTTTGGTCTTCTGTCCTGTAGGGATGCCATTATAAATGCCAAGCCACTTCTGAAGGCTGATTCTGAAGAGCAATGCACTTCTTCTTGCTCTTTGCATTTCCCTCTCGTCTAGCAGACCCTGTGTAGCTTATGCGATCTGACAAGTTTAGACAGGGATGTCAGAGTTCAAGCTTTTGCCCTGAAGAAATCTTTGGCCAAGATGAAAGTCAGGTGGCTGTTCTGACCCCCTCCTGCCCTGTTGCCCCTAACAGTTCTGTGCCTGAGCTCAAAATGAGGATTTTTTCCTCTCTTGGCTGGGATGTGGGTGGTCCCACCCACCCTTTCCTGCATTGATGTGACCCTTTGTGGTGCAGTGTATTAAAACCTTCCCCAGATCCTCACTCTCTGTCGCTGCATTGGAAGTGCTTTATCATCCTTGTTTCCTTTTCTGACAGTAGAGGGCTCCTAGGTCCACTGCAGTCTGTTTAACTGAGCCCCTGTTAATCCGGGGTAGCATTAGTTTCTCTGCAAAAATACCTCTAGCTCTAAAGCCTAAATGGGTCCGTCCCCCCCAGAATGGGGCGTGGGGAGGACTTCATATGGCTGCATCTGGACTTTCATTGGGGGCTTTCCTTCCTCTCCCCCCCCCTTGCGGGCTTCGCCCTTCTGCATGTTGCACCCTTGGCAGTCCTTGGTGATATCTGCATTTTACAAGGAGCGACTCTCAGGCGGTATCAGGTTTGCCTTGTATCTTCTGCTCTGGCTCTCGCTGTGCTGCAGTATTGGACTGGCTGGGACTGCAGTGAAGGCTGGAGTCCAAGCAATCCTCGTGTTTTGCAGCTCTTACTTCCAAAAGCACTGAAGTAGAATGTTAAAACTCCTTTTTTTAAAACAAGTGCACCGTAATGGGTGTGAGCTGCAGGCTGCTTCTTAGCCAACGCAGAAGCATGATGGAATGGTGCAGCCAACTTGAGCAAGGCCAGGAATGCGGCAGAGGTGCTCTTGTCCAGGATGTCAGAAGTCCCATGATGTGGTAATACAAAGGTGGAAATGTGCCTCACTTCCCCTTGGAATCCACTTTACTCAGTACCTGTACACTGCTGATAAACACCCTCACTTCTCCTTAGGCCAAGATTTTTGCATTTCTTTTCCCACCATTCTTCTGAGATATTAATCATTCTCACCACAATACTGTGACATAAGGTAGGCTCAGTTATTGACTTGCCTACGGTCACCCATTAAGTGCCATGGCTGAGTAAGGATTTGAACCAGTGTCTTCCTGATTCAGTTCTTGTCATCCCAGAGCCCTACATTTCTGTAATAACATTCAGCCAGAAAACTGCCTTCTGAATGTTGCCTTATTTTAAGGAAGAAGAATACTGGTTAGGTTCAGCCACTGAATGCTCAGATCGAGTCGTGGATCCCAACAGAAATGAGTCTGCAGTGTTGCACTGTCTGTCCTTTTTTTTTATCCTGCCTTTCCTTCATTCTGGGGCAGCTTAGCATAAACCCGAAGACAAAACATTAATACGGTGCAAATAAAAATCAGTAAAACCACATATTTGCAATATAAATACAACGAAACAGCAGAAATAGGTTATCTGTGTCTAAAGGCATGCCATTTTGGGTTTCATTTCTGAAAGCATTGTAAATATATAAAAGGATGTCATATAGAGGAGGGAGAAAGGTTGTTTTCTGCTGCTCTAGAGAAGCGGACACGGAGCAATGGATCCAAACTACAAGAAAGAAGATTCCACCTAAACATTAGGAAGAACTTCCTGACAGTAAGAGCTGTTCGACAGTGGAATTTGCTGCCAAGGAGTGTGGTGGAGTCTCCTCCTTTGGAGGTCTTTAAGCAGAGGCTTGACAACCATATGTCAGGAGTGCTCTGATGGTGTTTCCTGCTTGGCAGGGGGTTGGACTCAATGGCCCTTGTGGTCTATTCCAACTCTATGATTCTATGGGAAATGGGAAGAAATCATTGCTTTGAGTTCCTTTTCCAGTTCTGTTATTTCTGGCTGTGTAAATGGCCACCAACATATCTTGTGGCAGTGAATTCTGTACTTGATGGTCAACCTAGCTAATGACCCCACCCCTGTGGCTTTTTTCCAGTCCTTCCTGCATGAAGCAGCTGGCGCTGTTGGTCTCTGTCTGCACCTTTTGCCGTGCATCTGCTCTCTGGTCATGATACACTGTGGCTTAGATTGCAGAACCTGACTTGTGAGAGGCCAGCGGGTGGGTGGGTGCTGCCACCGCTCCTGAAACTGGCATGGCTTCAAGGGCCTTTTGGTGCCTCCTGTAAACATAGGCATGATGCAGAAGGGGGCTGGGCGTGTCTAGCTCAGAGCAAAGGTTGGGGGAAGTGGGCTTGAGAGGGTTAGGCTTAACTTCTATGGTATTTCAGCAGATGCTGTAAGTTACTTGATGAAGAATCCAGCCACCTAAAAAAAGAAATCTTCCTGACCTGCTCTTGATTATTTATTTGCTCCTTCCTGACAATTTTTGAAAGCCAGCAGAAAGAGGAAGGAGAATGTTATTTCACTAGGGTCATCCCTTTAAAGAGGACACAATCCACTTGGTCAGTGCTCAGCAAAGCAGGCATAGATTGGCTGTTGAGGGGTTTAATGAAGCGGTGTGGTTCAGGACCCGCCTATCCTGCTCTGAAACATTTAGGTTTCTGCATGTGACTTAAAATCGTAGCACTGTAGAGTTGGAAGGGACCACGAGGGTCATTAGGAGAACCCCCTGCAATGCAGGAATCTTTCGCCCTGCTTGTTCCAATGATGCAGCTGTCGCCATCCACCTGCAGTTCTTCTGCATTGTGCCATATTATGGGGGATGTGCATAGCTCCAGGTTTAAGACTTCTTGGTGAGAGCCAGGGTGAAGGAAGGTAGCAATGACCACCGTAGGGAGGAAGCAATAGAATGATGGACAGGCTTAGAGGCCATGGCCTGTCCTGGTATGAGGAGTGGTGTGTTTGGAAGCCCCTTCTCACCTTCTGTGGATTGGGCTGCTGCTATCCCTGATTTGCAGAACTGAGGCTGGGGGTTAAGCCAAAAGCAGCAACATACAGCAGGTTGGCAGCAGGAGACCCTTTGGATACTGCAGGTGGAGACTGCATCCAGCTTGGTAGGTCACAAGGTGTGTGAACCTGAGCTGGGGGCTTACAGGTAATGTGGAAAATGGCATGGGCTCTGCTGCTTCCCCACCAGGGAGGCTGATAAGAGATGTAGAGAGGTTTGACTCTTCATTTCATATGTGTTTTTCTCTCCCACTTCTTTCAGGCTGACCAACTTACCGAAGAGCAGATTGCAGGTGAGTCCTCAGCACACAGTGGCAGTAAATATTAACTCGACTGGCACTGAATTGATCTGCACATTGAGGGAAGGCGAGCAGTACATCCCCTTGTCTACTGGCTTTGAAGCTGGGTTAACTACAGCTCAAACTGAGCCAGAATGCACATGGTGAGGGGCAGCTTGTGAGCTTCTTTGCAGAGAAGGAGTTCTTTTAGGAGAGATAATTTCCCCATCTGCTGGGTTTGGGTGGTGGTGTGAGGGCAAGGCCACAAAAGATCAAAACAAATCCCTGGGAAAATGTGAACAGGCTTGTGCTGCCACCAGCATTTTAGGCACTTGGGATTTCAAATACACCACCAGACTCACTTGGTCCCCCTCTCTCCCAAGTCTTTGGAATGGGGCTGGCTAGACTTCCAGGATAATCACTGGTTGCAAGTACATGATCTCTATGTAGCTTACACCAACCCTGCTTCCCCCTGCAGAATTCAAGGAGGCCTTCTCCCTCTTCGACAAGGACGGGGATGGCACCATCACCACCAAGGAGCTTGGCACTGTGATGAGGTCTCTGGGTCAGAACCCCACCGAGGCAGAACTCCAAGACATGATCAATGAAGTTGATGCTGATGGTAAGTGGCCCCAGCACTAAGGGGGCCTGGGTAGAGTAAATGATCCAAAACCCATGGCTTCTGCCAGTACTTTATGCAGAAATTCAGCGGGGGTTGCTTAGATTGGGGAGCAAGCTTTATTCTTGATGGACAAGAGGAACAGCTTACCTTTCCCACTGAGCTTCTCTGACTCCTGTGCTTAGACATCCACCCATCCCTGCTGTTTCCCTGCCTTTTGTGACTGAGAGGCAAGAGGTAGAAGCAAGAGGGATATTGATTTATTTGATCTTGCCAGACTAACATAGACTGGCCTATGTATTAAGTTGCCAATGAAAGCAATGGTGGGGACTGGTTCTGATAGGGTACTAGCTGACAGTGGAGTGGGGGATGGGTCAAGGCTTGTGATGGACCCAGAAAGTCAATAGTTGTAGTAGTAGTAATAATAATAATAGCAATAATAGGAAGTAGCACCCTATTTCCTTCCAGGGATAACAGAAGGGCACAACATGAATGTCTTGAAAATGCCACTCACTTTCTTCAGTGCATATACTGCCTTCCAAGCTGCACTGTCCAAGATGCTTAAAATAAAAACAAAATACCAACACTTGGGTAATGCCTGCAGTATCTTGAGATATTCTTTGTGATTACTTCACAGGCAGACCGTTTGGCGGCCGCTAGTTTCAGTGCTGGGGTGTGGAACTCCTTTTGTGCCATAATGTGTCCAACTCCAACACATTCCACCAGCTAGTTAGGTTCCCTTCAAGCGGGGCTTCAGTCTTCCCAGGCTGGCTTTTGTCCTAGGGTGGCTATTTGGGATTGGTCTCGGCATCCCAGTCTGCAGCTGCTTTGGTTTCTGCTGGCTTCGTCTTACTGGTGCTCATTTCTCTTTTCAGGGAACGGCACAATTGACTTCCCAGAGTTCTTGACCATGATGGCAAGGAAGATGAAGGACACAGACAGCGAGGAGGAGATCCGAGAGGCTTTCAGAGTGTTTGATAAGGTGAGGAAGTGGAGAAGAACCACCCGCCTTCTGGAGGGGAGGGAGGAGAGTGGACAGAATAATGTCTTGCATCACCATATACTCTGGGAGAATGGCAAGGAAACAGCAGTGTCCCCTTCCCTTAATCTGGAGCATACAGAATGGAGAAGGAAACACCATTTGCCAGGATAAAAGTGGAAGGTGCTGCCTAGCTGTGCTGCTCCCTGCTAAACTGATTCCTTTGCTTCCAGGATGGGAATGGCTACATTAGCGCAGCAGAGTTACGCCATGTGATGACAAACCTAGGGGAGAAGCTCACTGATGAGGAGGTGGACGAAATGATAAGGGAGGCAGATATTGATGGGGACGGGCAGGTCAACTATGAAGGTGAGTCGGGGATGGGATCAGCATCTTGCCTGCCGCCGTTTTGGCAGCCAGAACGTTGCATGAAAGAATTGAGGTTCTGCTTCGGCAGAGGGTCTCTAACTGTATGGGCCCTCTTCTGGTTTTCAAGGGCCGTAATTGTGTCACAGACTTCAGCCATCTGGGTGGCGTGGAAGCACCGTAACCATTTTTATATATCATTGTTGAGGGGGAGATGTTTTGAGCTGTGTGGAAATAACCCCAAATTTAATACTCCCGAGTCCATCAGTGAGGTCCACATATATGCAGAACGTATTCAAAGGCTTTGAAGTTTCCTTTTTTTTTACAGGCCTTGGCTGGATAGAACCAGGGCTTTCTTAGCCCTTCCCCTCAAATCTTGATGGTACTATTCTGGGGATTTTTCTTTGCTTCTTGAAGCCTTCACACATTGTTCAATATAGCAGGGTACACATTAAGGTCGTGTTCAGTGGCGGGGGTACCCTTGACTTTCCCTCTGGTAGTTTTCTCTGGATGAAGGCATTATGAGAGTGGAGCCAACACAGTTCACAGCATTATTACAGCTCTGTTTGCTTTTATCTTTTGAAAACTACATCGAGTGTAAAAGTCGAATCATGTCAAGCCGAAGTAACTGTGACCGCTGACTGGGCTGATGTCTAGGGAGCTTTTCGACTAGGTGATCTCAAGTCTTCCAGCTTCAAAGGGTGTGGGCACCGCCGTACTGACTTTGCTTCCTTACACTGTGTCTCTTGCAGAGTTTGTGCAGATGATGACTGCAAAGTGAAGCCCGCAGAGTGGGTGGCTGGCAATGCCCATTCTCCTTCGATACTTTTCTCCAACACACTCTCTCTACTTAAGTAACCTGGTTCTCTAAGCAAAACAATCGGCTGTGGAATAAATCTGACCAAGCAATTAAAAAGAAAAAAAAAGAAACTCCCCAAGCTGCATGATTGCACTCATCTCTCCCTCCTTCTTCTTGCTCTCCCTCCTTCCCCCTCCCCGCCTTTCCTTCCTTCCACCTCTTCTGGTGCATACCCCCCAAAAAACCTCCCTGAGAACCTCCAACCTTGTGGATGTCTTTTGTTTCCATCGGGTCTTCTGTTCTGCAGCCAGAGCTGGCCTGTCTCCCAGGGCGCAGATATCTTTCTCTTTCTTTCAAGAATCCACACGATGGGGGTGGAGAGAGCGCAAAAACCTTCTTAATCGTGTTGCATGTGTCTGGCACTGTGGTCGTGCGCATTGACATGGCGGTTGCCACTGAAGGTCTTGCCCCAGGGAACACCGAGGAGGGGTACAAGGAGGAAACTGGGTTGTTGTTTTCCCCCCCTTCGTTTTCGTGGGAGGGGGGGCACTATCCCACCGCCGGGGTGCCTGTGGCTGAAGGCGGGTTCCAGAGAGCTCCGTCAGCATGATGTGGGGAGAAGAGGCTGTTAAAAAGAGGGGGAGGGGGGAGCGTCCGACAACTGTCCGATTGGCTCTTTAAAGAAGAAAAAAAAACCACGCAAAACCGAACCAACCGCCCATAATTTTAACTTCTGTCTTTGTTCTTAACCTTGTATAAATTGTAAATGTCCTTACAGTTTCCTAAGCATTGTGTCCAGACATTGGAGCTGCTATGTAAATACCTGATGCTACAGGCCCCTTTTGCGGGGAGGGGGGGTCGCCCCGCGTATGGCGACGGCGAATGCTTTTGATTGGCAGCTTGAGGGGTTTGGGGGGGGGAGGCGTCGGAACGGAACCGCAATAAAACAGTGAAGCCGCTGCTGAGTGAATGCCAACTGCGCCAGAACTCCCTCTTCTCCCTCCTTCCTCCTCCCCCCCCCCCCGCCTTCCTCATGCGACGCTTCATTTTTTTCGTAGTGGCTCTCTCGGTTTTAACGCTTGTGCCGCACCTTTGGCTTCAGTGTCTGTGCTCTTTCAATGTTGCTTCCTTAACTCCGCCCGTCCCCACCCGCCCCGCCCCCTTTCTCGCGGCAAAACAGCATGGGCCGCAAACTTGCTTCTCTTTACTTTTTTCACTTTTATTTTTTAATCCAAAAAAAAATAAATAAATAAATAAAGAAGAAGAGAAAAAAAAACCAGTTTTGGAGGGGGAATCGAAACAGAGCTGCAGAATTTCCCTGAAACCGGGTGAAAGAAGAGTGCTTTGCGCAGTCCGTGGCGGATTTGACCACGCCCCCTCTTATTATTATTTCCTGTCTTCTGCACTCCTGTGTTGAGCAGAGGTGGAGGGATCTCACCTGAGAACTTAGGCAGGGGGCGTGGGGAAGGTTGGAGCAAGAATGTCTTTGAAAGCAGGTGGTGTTGTGTTCAGTTCAAGCTGTGAAAATAAAATTATATCAATGTTTTCCAATAAAATGCAGTGACTACCTGAAATGGCTGTGTTTGCTTTGATATTCCCTGTCCCTTTAACTGGACCGCCTCGTTCAGTTGTTTTGTTTCACAGTTGCTGGATGTGAAATGATGTGAGTGTCTCTTTTCCCCATGGGCAAATGCAGCAAATTCCCCTTGGGGAAACTTTTTGAAAACAAATTAAATTGGTAAGAGCTTTCCTCTGAAGGTTGTAATCGCTGAGCCACTTCCATGGGCTCCTGGTATAAACCTGGAGCTACTTGTGTTGGAAAGCATCATTTGACTTAATTGCTTTGAGCAGAAGCAGCCGCGTTCTTTATGTTGCTTCCATTGATCCTGGGTGGGCAAAGGAAGGAAATGGAGGACAAGGGAGCCAAAAAATCTCAAAAGGAGGGTAAGGAGATTGCAAAGAAAGCTGAATGAATTCTTTGCCTCTCTCTTCACAACCAAAGATACAGGCAGGTCCCAGTGCCTAAACCTAACCTTTACAGGAGGTGAGTAAGGAACTGGGGCAGATAGTTCTGATGAGAAATGATGCTCTAAGCCTAGTAGGCAACACAAAAATTGACACAGAAATAGAAATACTTTATTGTCACTGTACCACTTGTTTACAGTAAAAGTAATCACTGTGTCCCATGGCATCCACCTGAGAGTTACAAAAGAACTCAAATGTGAAATTGCTGATATGTCTAAATAAACTTGCCTCCTCCATTCTTGAGGATTAGAAAGTAACCAATAAAACACTAGTAGTTGTTTTTAAAGGATGCAGGGGGGAATGCTGCTAGCATACTGTCTGCCCCAAGAAAACTGGTGGAAAGTGTTAAAGATAAAATAGCCAAACATAGAGAACAAGCTTCGCTCAAGCAGAGCCAGCATGGCTTCTGCAAGGGAAAATCCTGTCTCGCAAATCTATTGGAGTTCATTGACAGTGTCAACAAGTATATGGGTATAGATTGGTTAACACAGTGTACTTGCACATATAAAAGCTTTTTGACGAAGTACCTCATCAAAGACCCCTGAGTAAGCTTAGCAGTCGAGGAATAAGAGGAGAGGTCCTTTTATGGATCAGGAATTGGCTAAGTTGCAGGGAGTAGGAACAAATGAGACAATGGGGAGAAGTAGGAAGGATCAGTTTTTGTACCTGTGCTATTTAACTTCTTCATAAATGATCTAAAGGAGTGAGCAGTTCTAGGTGGCCAAGTTTGCAAATGATATTAAATGGTTCTGGATCATTAAAGCGAAAGAGATTGTAAAGAGCTCCAGGAGGACTCCCCAAAGCTGAGTGAACGGGCGGTAAAATGGCAAGTGCAACCCAAGTTAAACAAGTGTAAAGTGATAAAATACTGGAGCAAAAAAATATTAATTTCATATGCTCATGGGGTCTGAATTGGCAGTGACCCCACAAATAAAAATTTGGGGTTGAAGTAGGTAGCTTGATGAAGGCACTGACCCAGTGCGTGGCAGCTGAGGCAATTTCTATGCTATGGGTCATTAAGAAAATGAATTGAAAATACAATGGTTGATATAATGTCGTTACAAACATCCACGGTGCAACTGCATTTGGAATACCGTGTATGTTTCTGGTCACCTCACCTCAAGCAGGATATTGAAGAGTTGGAAATGGTTCAGAAAACGGCGAGAGGAAGGTTGCAGTGTTCAGGACCTTTTAGTTAAGACAAGGTGGGTTAGAGTGGACAGGATAGAAGTTTATGACACAATACATGGCATGGAGAAAATGCATAGAGAAAAGTATTTCCCATTCATAACACTGCAACTGGTGGACCTCCAAGGAGACTGAACGTTGGAAAATTCAGAACAGATACAACAATTTCTTCTCTCTACACATAGTAGGAACTATGGAACACATTCCTTCTGGAGGCAATGAGGGCCACCAACTTGGATGGCTTTAAGAGAGGATTCGACAGTTTCATGGAGGAGAGGGCTATAACTTCTCTGGTAGCTTTGATGGCTTTGCTGTGCCTCCATAAAGGTAAAGGGACCCCTGACCATTGGGTCCAGTCGTGACCGACTCTGGGGTTGCGGTGCTCATCTTGCTTTATTGTCAAGGGAGCCGGCATACAGCTTCCGGGTCATGTGGCCAGCATGACTAAGCCACTTCTGGCGAACCAAAGCACACGGAAACGCTGTTTACCTTCCCACCAAAGCGGTACCTATTTATCTACTTGTACTGGCATGCTTTTGAACTGCTAGGTTGGCAGGAGCAGGGACTGAGCAACGGGAGCTCACCCCGTCGCGGGGATTCGAACCGCCGACCTTCTGATCAGCAAGTCCTAGGCTCTGTGGTTTAACCCACAGCGCCGCCCGCGTGCCCGCTGTGTCTCCATAGCTGGATGTAATAATGCTTCCAAATAACACTTGCTGGAAGCCACATGTGGGGAGAGTTGCTCTCGTTCTCATATCCTGCTTTGGAGGGTTTTCTACGGGCAACTTGTTGGCCACACTGAGAACAGGATGCTGGACTAGATGGCCATTGGCCTGATCCTGCGGGCATTTGTGTGTGCCTGTGTGTGTCTGCATACACTTAGCTGCGGATGACCCTGTCCCATTTGCATTTCAGTGCAACATTGTCTGCAAGACCTAGAGCTGTGCTGGCTGCGGACGATGGGAGCTGGAAGTCTCTTAACATCTGGAGCACACCAAGTTGGGGGCAGCTGCCCAAGAGAGTTGATCCGCGGCCTGCGCTCTTACATTCTACACTAGCTGCCAAAACCCTGCCCCGCTGGCCACCCAGTTCCTCTTGCATGCAATATTTATTTACAGTATTTATAGGCTGCCCTAGAACACAAGTCCTCTTGGTGGTTGTCAACAAGAAGAGAAATTAAAATCCGGGAACAGTCAGAGCAGAACAGGATAGAAACACTGAAATCTGCAGCTGTTAAAATTATAGCGTGCACTTGGGGGGGGATTCTAATGCTTGTGGTTTTTGCAAGTTGCAAGAGTGGAAGATGACACCCTCTGCTGTGGAACATGGCAAAGACCTCTCTTAAAGTTGAGGAGTTCTCAGAAATACGGGTATTTGGTTACAGCTGCTCAACTGACGCCAGCTTTTTTGCTCATAGGGGGTCAGCCATGAGCTGCTTCGAGGCAGAATCCCAGTCGCCCTGGATCCATAATAATAATAATTTATTATTTATACCCCGCCCATCTGGCTGGGCTTCCCCAGCCACTCTGGGTGGCTTCCAGCAATATATTAAAATACTGTACTACATCACACATTAAAAGCTTCCCTAAACAGGGCAGCCTTCAGATGTCTTCTAAAAGTCTGGTGGTAGTTGTTTTCTTTGACATCTGGTGGGAGGGCGTTCCACAGGGCGGGTGCCACTACGAGAAGGTCCTCTGCCTGGTTCCCTGTAACTTGGCTTCTCGCAGTGAGGGAACTGCCAGAAGGCCCTCGGTGCTGGACCTCAGTGTCCGGGTAGAACGATGGGGGGTGGAGATGCTCCTTCAGATATACTGGACCGAGGCTGTTTAGGGCTTTCAAGGTCAGCACCAACACTTTGAATTGTGCTCGGAAACATACTGGGTGTAGGTCTTTCAAGACCGGTGTTATGTGGTCTCAGCAGCCGCTCCCAGTCACCAGTCTAGCTGCCACATTCTGGATTAGTTGTAGTTTCCTGGTCACCTTCAAAGGTAGCCCCACATAGAGCGCATTGCAGTACTCCAAGCAGGAGATAACCAGAGCATGCACTACTCTGGCAAGGCAGTCTGCGGGCAGGGAGGGTCTCAGCCTGCGTACCAGATGGAGCTGGTAAACAGCTGCCCTGGACACAAGAGTTGACCTGTTCCTCCATGGACATCTGTGAATCCAAAATGACTCCCAGGCTGCGCACCTGGTCTTTCAGGGGCACAGTTACCCCATTCAGGACCAGGGAGTCCCCCACCCCTGCCCACCCCCTGTCCCCCTAAAACAGTACTTCTGTCTTGTCAGGATTCAACCGCAATCTGTTAGCCGCCATCCATCCTCCAACCACCTCCAGACACTCGCACAGGACCTTCACCGCCTTCACTGGTTCTGATTTGAAAGAGAGGCGCATCCATTCATTGCACTTAAACCCCACTTAGCTGGAGGTGTCCGAAAGCTGCTCTAACCACTTCACCATCCTGGTTCGGGATCAAGTTTAAGTGTTCCTATACTTTGCTTTTACTCGCATACATACCCACCCTTGCTGGAGCCCTGTGTTCTGTTGCTAAGGTGGATTTGTCTCCCAACTGGAATGGGTGCTGAGACGCAATGGGAAGCCCTCTCTTGAGAGAAGTTAAGATGATGCCTCTGATCAGCACTTCCACTGTTCAAAGATGCAGCGGATTGACTTGCCCTGGAAGATGCTGTTTGGAAGGAGGTGGGGCCAGACCAGTGACTCTCAAAGCCTCCTTTGATGGTACCCTCTTGTGGGAGCCCCTGAAGTTCTTTCAGCACACTTCTCAGTTGTTATCCTTGGCAAGCCTAAGTCAGGGCGATGTCTTTTCTGCTCCCCCTTTTTAGTGGTTTGGTGTTTTCAAACATGGGGCCCTCTAGATCAGCGTTCCTCAAACTTGGGTTTCCAAATGTTGTTGGACTACAGTTCCCATCATCCCTGGCCATTGGCTAAGCTGGCTGGGGATGATGGGAGTTGTAGTCCAACGACAGCTGGGGACCCAAGGTTGAAGGACTTTGCTCTGGATTCTGATGCCCATCACCCCAGGCTATATGGCCAATAGTCAGGGATGATGGGGTCTGTCTTGCACTCAAAACACCTGTTGTGAAAATGAGTATTTACTTACAGTATTTAGAGATGGTTTCATTATGCAAACATCAAACTGGTGTAGGATAGAGCACAGGATATGATAAATATAAATTCAAAGCAAGTGAAACAGCAGCATCTAATAAATGATAACCTGTGGCTAGGTTCCTAGTCCTGAATTGTTTGGATCTACAGTGTAAGAATGAGACGCGGGTGTCGCTGTGGGTTAAACCACAGAGCCTAGGCCTTGCTGATCAGAAGGTTGGTGGTTTGAATCCCCGCAACGGGGTGAGCTCCCATTGCTCGGCCCATGCTCCTGCCAACCTAGCAGTTCAAAAGCACGTCAGAGTGCAAGTAGATAAATAGGTACCACTCCGGCAGGAAGGGAAATGGCATTGCTCTGGTTTGCCAGAAGCGGCTTAGTCATGCTGGCCACACGACCCGGAAGCTGTACACCTGCTCCCTTGGCCAGTAAAGCGAGATGAGCGCTGCAACCCCAGAGTCGGTCACGACTGGACCTAATGGTCAGGGGTCCCTTTACCTTACAGCATAAGGGGGAAAAAAGTTTTGGGTTCATCTCTCTCCTTCCTAAAGGTGATGGTTGCCTCTTTCACTTTTTCCTCCGACAGGACCAAGCATTTGCCAGCTCCGATCGTCCTCCTGAGATTCTAAATAGGTTATAGAGGTTGATGGGGAAAGCTGACTTCTTTTTTCTTCTTCAAAATAGCCGTGGGCATCGCTGAAATCTCTGGCGTTTGCAGATTGAAACAATGGGAGGGCAGATTTGGGAGCTCACTTGAAGACAAGCGAAACTGACGGCTGGCTGTGAAGTTGACGGGAGACAAAGCGTATCCGAATCTGCAACGTCTCCTTGAGCACAGCAGAGGGAGCCAGCCGCCATGGGGAGATGGCTTCTTGAACAGGCTTTCCTACTTGTTAACTGTCGAAGACCTGTCCTCTTTCCAGCTAGGTCTCGCCTGCCTAATCTCATTTGTTAGGTACCTGCTAGGTGCAGACTATGCTGCAGCTGGAGCTTCCATGCATTCACATGCAGCCCTTTGCTTCTCCTGCCTTCTTAAGAGTAGGAAAAAGCCTTCAATGCAGATGGTGACAGCAGTCACGAAATTAAAAGACGCCTGCTCCTTGAGAGAAAGGCAATGGCAAACCTAGGCAGCATCTTAAAAAGCAGAGACATCACCTTGCCAACAAAGGTCCGTATAGTTAAAGCTATGGTTTTCCCAGTAGTGATGTACGGAAGTGAGAGCTGGACCATAAAGAAGGCTGATCGCCGAAGAATGGATGCTTTTGAATTCTGGTGCTGGAGGAAACTCTTGAGAGTCCCATGGGCTGCAAGAAGATCAAACCTCTCCATTCTGAAGGAAATCAGCCCTGAGTGCTTACTGGAAGGACAGATCTTGAAGCTGAGGCTCCAATACGTTGGCCACTTCATGAGAAGAGAAGACTCCCTGGAAAAGACCCTGATATTGGGAAAGATGGAGGGCACAAGGAGAAGGGGACGACAGAGGACGAGATGGTTGGACAGTGTTCTTGAAGCTACAAACGTGTCTGACCAAACTGCGAGAGGCAGTGGAAGACAGGAGTGCCTGGCGTGCTCTGGTCCAGGGGGTCACAAAGAGTCAGACATGACTAAATGACTAAACAACAACAACAACAAAGCCTTCAGGCCAGCCAGGATCTCATTCATAGCTTCTGGACTCTGCCCATTTTACACACAATTTTTCAAAAAATCTGCTATGGCAACTCAATATCTTGCATGTAAGTGGGAACTTCAAAAATTAAGTGTTGCTAACCTCTGCGCCTCAAGAGCTTGGACCCTAACTTCCAAATAGCACCAGCCACTGTAGGCAATGGGACACTGGTGGCGCTGTGGGTTAAACCACAGAGCCTAGGACTTGCTGATCAGAAGGTTGGCGGTTCGAATCCCCGCGACGGGGTGAGCTCCCGTTGCTTGGTCCCTGCTCCTGCCCACCTAGCAGTTTGAAAGCACGTCAAGTGCATGTAGATAAATAGGTACCACTCTGGCGGGAAGGTAAATGGCGTTTCCGTGCGCTGCTCTGGTTCGCCAGAAGTGGCTTAGTCATGCTGGCCACATGACCCGGAAGCTGTACGCTGGCTCCCTCGGCCAATAAAGTGAGATGAGTGCCGCAACCCCAGAGTCGGTCACAACTGGACCTAATGGTCAGGGGTCCCTTTACCTTTAAGATGGCTTTAGAAGAAGATCAGATAAATTCATGGAGAAGAATTTGTGGCTACATGCTCTGGTCCATGGGGTCACGAAGAGTCGGACACGACTAAATGACTAAACAACAACAACCATGGATCATGAATGCAGGAATCTCAACTAAAGCATCCCTGACAGATGGCCATCCGTTCCACTTTCAAAAAGCTCCTACCGTCAGAAAGTCCTTCCTGATGTTTGGTCGGAATCTCCTTTCTTGTAACTTGAAGCCATGGGTTCGAGTCCTACCCTCCAGAGCAAGAGAAAAGCTTGCTCCCTCATCCATGTGCCAGCCCTCCCCCCTCTCCCTTTTTAAAAAAATATTAGCAATTTCAACATAACAAATTATCAAACCATATAATCACATACATTGTTTCCCGCTTCCACCCCCCCACCAGAGACTTCAATAGCAAAGGATGATGGGAATTGTAGTCCCACAACCCCGGATGGCTATAGGTTAGCCAGCCCAGATTGTGGCTGCTGTTTGCTTTATTAATCATCTTCTAAACCACCATCTCAAAGTGAATTTCTGGAGAGAATGGATTGTGCCTCTGGGGTGAAGTCAAACTATTGAAGAATCACAGCAATCACTAGCTGTTCCCTTCTCCTTGTGCCCTCCATCTTTCCCAACATCAGGGTCTTTTCCAGGGAGTCTTCTCTTCTCGTGAGGTGGCCAAATTAGTGGAGCCTCAGCTTCACGATCTGTCCTTCCAGTGAGCACTCAGGGCTGATTTCCCTAAGAATGGAGAGGTTTGAACTTCTTGCAGTCCATGGGACTCTCAAGAGTCTCCTCCAGCACCAGAATTCAAAAGCATCAATTCTTCGGCGATCAGCCTTCTTTATGGTCCAGCTCTCACTTCCATACATCACTACTGGGAAAACCATAGCTTTTACTATACGGACCTTTTTCAGCAAGGTGATGTCTCTGCTTTTTAAGATGCTGTCTAGGTTTGTCATTGCTTTTCTCCCAAGAAAGGTGTGGTATAAATGCAGCCAATCAATAGAAGATAAGGCGGCCGCTCAAGTAACCTGGTCCTGAGCTGAATTGTGACTTCTGTGTTAGCTCCAGCACCTTGAACTTTGTCCCATAGCTTCTGGTCGACATCAGACGTCCCCAGCTTGATGTCCCCCAGATGTTTTAAGACCACAGCTCCAACCTGTCCTGTGGCAGATGGGAGTTGTATTCCAGCTGCAGATGAGGGCGACCAAGATGGCTCAAGGGTCTGGAAACCAAGCCGTATGAGGAACAGTTGAAGGAGCCAAGTATGTTTAACTTGGAAAGGAGGAGACTGAGAGGAGATCATCTTCAAATATTTCAAGGGCTGTCACATGAAAGATTGAGAAAGCTGGGTTTTCTCCTGCTCTGGAGGCTAGGACTCGAACCAATGGATTTGAGTTACAGTGGTACCTCGCAAGACGGAAAACTCGCAAGACGAAAGGGTTTTTTGTTTTTTGAGCTGCTTTGCAAGATGATTTTCCCTATGGGCTTGCTTCGCAAGACGGAAACGTCTTGCAAGTTTGTGACCTTTTCTTAACACCGTTAATACAGTTGCAACTTGACTTTGAGGAGCAACTCATAGCACGCGGTGTGGTAGCCTTTTTTGAGGTTTTTGAAGACTTTGGTGATTTTTGAAGCTTTTCCAAAACTTTTCCGACACCGTGCTTCACAAGACGAAAAAAATCGCAAGACGGCAAAACTCGCGGAACGAATTAATTTCGTCTTGCGAGGCACCACTGTACAGGAAAGGAGATTCCGATTCAACTTCAGGAAGAACTGTCTAATGGTAATGTGATAGGAATTTTGAGGTCTTAGATATATGGTAATGTTCATAACCGCACGTACATAGATCAGCACAGGAAGACCGACCTGAAGCCATTTTGATTCCTAAACTGAGCAAATGTTTTCTCTGCAAGGTCAAAGTGGAAAAGCCTCCCCATTGTCTTTTCCTTCACAAATCCTGTCTTAAGGGTATGTCTGTGTTTGAATAGGGTGTGAGCCTGTGACTTGGCCCAGGAACTAAGTATTTATGATTACAAAAGATTGGCCAGGCTCCCCAGGCAATCCAATCAAGCAACCTGCCATACAGGAGATAAACAAGGACAGGAGAAAAACAACATTCAAATTTCTGTTTTAGACCGCCTTTTCTGTGATGTATGTGATGATGTTTCTGGGGGTGGTCTTGATCTACAGGGTGGCAATTTCAAAGGTCTTTATAAGGCCTTGCGCACCATTTTTCTGGGTCCCTCCTCTCTCTTGCGGGTGAGGGGAGCACCCTGTTGCAACAGATCAATAAAGGCCAAGCCTACTGGCTGCTGTTTTGCTCCAAGTTATCCTGGTTGGTGTCTTTGTTTTTGTCCAAGGGAGCCCTCGGATTTTTCCGTTAACAGTAAAAGCTGTTCCAGAGTGGAATGGACTCCCTTGGGAGGTTGTGGATGGACACTCCTACCTTGGAGGATTTTAAGCAGAGGTTGGATGGCCGTCTCTCATGGATGCTTTAGCTGAGATTCCTGCATTTCAGGGGGTTGGACTAGATGACCGTTGGGGTCCCTTCCAGGTCTACGATTCTATAGTTATTTGGAGGGTGCCAGGCTGGGGAAGCCTGATGTCGATAATTTGCTTCTGTCGGCTCCCTGGCAAGGAGGGAGGGACAAGTGTCGAGTGCGTGACATGCTGCCCTGCCTGGGTGCTGCGGTCTGTCTTTTGCTATCTCTGCGGGCTGTTCTGGAGGAAGTGGAAGAGCTGCTCCAAAAAGGGACAGCTGCAAAAAACAAAGCAGAAATGGCTAAAGAAAGGTACGCATCTGTCCTTAAGCAACCGCGGCCATCATTCACTCCCTTACCCCCCCTGCATTGTAGCACGCTTGGATTTGTATATGCTAAGTGACTGTTTATATGTAGCTGTTTGTCCAGGCGGCAGCAAATTTAAGGCTTGCGGTCTTAGCCTGGGAACAGCTGCATTCGGCACTCTTTCAAGTCCTCCCTCTTCAAATGGCCCTTGTGCGGTTCGCTGTTTAATCCGAATGGTACAGCATGGGAACATCTGTGTTGACTCTGGTTGAGGGTGAATGCAGGAACTGAGCACTTCTCAGGAGCTGCTGCAGAACTGGGTGCTAAGACACAGCCAGCCGTCGAAATGTGCGCTTCTACTGATTTTGCAGTGCAGTCCTCCAGCCAAGAAGGGACGCGGGTGGCGCTGTGGGTTAAACCACACAGCCTAGGGCCTGCCGATCAGAAGGTCGGCGGTTCGAATCCCCGCGATGGGGTGAGCTCCCGTTGCTCAGTCCCTGCTCCTGCCAACCTAGCAGTTCGAAACCCACACCAGTGCAAGTAGATAAATAGGTACCACTCCGGCGGGAAGGTAAACAGCGTTTCCATGCTGTTCTGGTTCGCCAGAAGCGGCTTAGTCCTGCTGGCCACATGACCCGGAAGCTGTACGCCGGCTCCCTCGGCCAATAAAGCGAGATGAGCGCCACAACCCCAGAGTCGTCCGTGACTGGACCTAATGGTCAGGGGTCCCTTTACCCTTTACCTTTACCTCCAGCCAAGCAGTACATGCAAAATGGCACATAATGGAGGAAATCACCCATTAAAAATGTGTATTAATGAAAATAATGCACTATTTTAGGAGAAATTGCTTTGCAAAAAATGTATGCGCGTTATGAGAAATTAGCATTAAAAGGCTGAGAAGTTTTCATTTTAAAAAAAAAAAGTCCACAAACTGATGTGAAAAAGTAGAGGACTGCGCTTAAGGTTTTGAAAATGAGAAATAGGGTGGGGGGAAGCTGAAATTGAGAGATTCATTCGTTTTTACTCAGGGCATGCCCTTCAATCTTGGAAACACAAGGACTGGTCTAACCTAAGGGTAGCTACCATAAGTGGTGACTCTGCTTCTCCCCCCACTACTCTAAAATGGGTTGAGAACTTGTGGTCCCCCAGACATTTTACCTTGAAAGTGGTCTGGAAGCATATTGGCAGCCAGTTCTTCTGGTATTGTATGGATCTTATATGATACTCTCTTTTTAAAAAAATTTTTATTTTGCTTTTGCAATATTAGCCACGGCAAACAGTGACATCGAAGGTTTCGCTTGAAGAATGCATGATGAGTGAAAATAGCACTTAGTTTTGTTTCCTGTGTTGCAAGGAGTTGAACTAGTTTACCCTTGGGGTCCCTTCCAGCTCCACAATTCTGTGATTCTCTAAATCCCATCATGCCTAACCATCCCAGTACGTTTCCGAGCACAATTCAAAGTGTTGGTGCTGACCTTGAAAGCCCTAAACGGCCTTGGTCCAGTATACCTGAAGGAGCGTCTCCACCCCCATCGTTCTGCCCGGACACTGAGGTCCAGCTCCGAGGGCCTTCTGGCAGTTCCCTCATTGCGAGAATTGAGGTTACAGGGAACCAGGCAGAGGGCCTTCTCGGTGGTGCCACCCGCCCTGTGGAACGCCCTCCCACCAGATGTCAAAGAGAAAAATAACTACCAAACTTTTAGAAGACATCTAAAGGCAGCCCTCTTTAGGGAAGCTTTTAATGTTTAATAGGTTATTGTATTTTAGTGTTTTGTTGGAAGCCGCCCAGAGTGGCTGGGGAAACCCAGCCAGATGGGCGGGGTATAAATAATAAATAATAAATTATTATTATTATTATTATTATTATTATTATTGGCTAAGATTGCTGAGGCTGATGGGAACTGGAGTCCAACAACATAGAGATGTCCACAGGCTCCCCAACTCTTCTCTAAAAGGACTTTTTTTGGGGGGGAGCGGGAGAGAGCTAAAATGTGTGGCCATCGCAAGCAGAAGTAACGCCCAGAAGTGTGGGGGCCCTTGGAGAGAAAGGTTTGCCTGCCCCCACCCTACTGCCTGAAATAACATTGGAAAAAGTCATTTCTCACCCTTATGAGCACCTAACAGTCTGTATCTGGTTGCTCAGGCTTCTAAGTAGCCAGATCCGTCAATAACGTTTCTCCTTTTCCGCCTTTATGAATTCAGTGTGATTGATAGGTTGGGTGTGGGGTCTGCCCACCCACTCCTTCCTCCTATCTGCATGCAAGGGCAGTTGAGATCTATGGGGTGCTCAGCTGATGCATTGACATTCCGCCTTGGGATTGATGAGATGCAGGCGCCGCTGTTTATTCGAAGGCAGCCGGGTCAATGCCTTGTTTGGCATTTTTTCCATTGCACCAGGTGCTTTGAATCAAGCATGCACACACACACACACCCCGCCACTTGACTTTTCGGAGGAGATGGCATGCAGCAGCAGGCACGGTACAAATGGACTCATTCTTGCTCCCTGAGCCATACAAGTGCCATTTCTGCACACTCCTTAGAACTTCACCTAAAAGGTAAAGGTAAAGGGACCCCTGACCATTAGGTCCAGTCATGGCCGACTCTGGGGTTACGGCGCTCATCTCGCTTTATTGGCCGAGGGAGCCGGTGTATAGCTTCCGGGTCATGTGGCCAGCATGACTAAGCCGCTTCTGGCGAACCAGAGCAGTGCATGGAAACGCCGTTTACCTTCCCGCCGGAGTGGTACCTATTTATCTACTTGCACTTTGACGTGCTTTCGAACTGCTAGGTTGGCAGGAGCAGGGACCGAGCAACGGGAGCGCACCCCGTCGCGGGGATTCGAACCACCGACCTTCTGATCGGCAAGTCCTAGGCTCTGTGGTTTAACCCACAGCGCCACCCACGTCCCTTAAGCAGAAGTGTGAATTAGCTCTAAAACTTAGCTGAATACCACCCTTTCTCTCTCTGTCCATCTGCTACCTCTACTTGCAGTTTGCAAAGGGTAAAATTAAATTAGGGCGATGGCTGCTGCATGCCCACCTAAGCCCAATTGTATACAGAGAGAGCCAGTGTGGTGTAGTGGTTAAGAGCGGTAGATTCGTAATCTGGGGAACCGGGTTCGCGTCTCCGCTCCTCCACATGCAGCTGCTGGGTGACCTTGGGCCAGTCACACTTCTCTGAAGTCTCTCAGCCCCACTCACCTCACAGAGTGTTTGTTGCAGGGGAGGAAGGGAAAGGAGAATGTGAGCCGCTTTGAGACTCCTTCGGGTAGTGATAAAGCGGGATATCAAATCCAAACCCTTCTTCTCCTCCTAAAGCCACCTCTTTTACACATACAAAATCCTTGGTCCATCTTTGGTGGAAGGATCTCAAGGCCTGGGAAATATCCTGGAGAAGCACCACCAGCCAGACGAGACCAAATGGGTATGATGGACCAATGACTCTGTAGGACATGGATGGGGGACCTTTCTCCCTTCCGATGGTGCTGGCTTTCATCTCCACCATCCCTAAAAAAACAAACACAAGCTGGACCACATTCTCCCTGAAGAAAAGGCAGGGGAGCCTTTCCTAGGTGACTGACTGCCCACCCCCAACCTTCTCAAGCCCCCACCAGTGACCAGGACATTCTTCTGGCCTGCTTTGACCAATTCCCATGTTACATATGCTTTGTTCATCATCCTAAACTCTTTGAAAAGGAAAGTCAGAAATAAGTCAGTCTCTCCGTTGCCGTTAAGATACATGTATATTTTAGTGCGCGCTAATAAAAGCACACGGTTTAAAACTGCACCATCACTCTCCTTCCACAAATGGTCTTCCGGTGGGTTTCTCTGCCAGCATAAAGAACGAAACAGTGCAGCTTTGCAGAAGCCACATTTGAGCCTTTATGGCTGTCAATCTGACTTCAATAATGTCATGTAATAATTAAGAGGTCCGGGGTGTGTGTGGACCTAAACACCCTTTCGCGCCTTAAACTGCTCCTACAGGAATGAAGTGTGCAAACTTCTGCAGTCATCTGGGCATTGTCTTTGCTTGCGAAAAATATCTATCTTTCATTTGGGGTCTTGGACTTCTCTTTTTCCGCTGCTTTCTCTCTGACGGCGAAGAGATCGGGGGTTGAGCACAGTGGAGTTAACATAACAGGGAGTCAGGACATGTGGAGGTCCCGTGACCGGTGAAGACGCCTCTTGCTGTAGCCTTTGTGAAGCTCACTACCAGCAGGGATGCAGAAATTGGCTAAAAATGGGAGAGCTGTGATTCACTAGAACTAGGGCCCATCTGGCCTAGGGCACTGTCTCCAACAGTGGTTAGCTGAAACTCCAAAGCTGAACATGGAAGGCAAAAACTCTCCCCTGTTATTTGTCCCAGTGTCTGGCGTACACACCATACATTTAAAGCACACGCCCGCCAAAAAAGAATCCAGGGAACTGTATTTTCTTGTGGGTGCTGGTAATTGTAGTTCTGTGGGGGGGGACTACAGTTCCCAGGTATCTGGGCCTTTTTTTGGGGGGGTGCTTTATATATACAGGGCAGAATTCAACTAATAAGCCCCACCAGCAGGAAACCTGCATAAATGATTCCACAATGGGGCTCCTCCCATCTCCTCGCCCTGTGCACTCCCTGAAATTGCCTTGGCTGGGGGTGCTGAGGGAAAAACAACTGGCCATTTTGCAGAAGCACCTCCCTAACTTTCCAGGGCTTTCTGGAACAACATTTTCTCCAGCAGCTAGAACCAAGGGCGGCATGTGCAGGCCACCTCCTGTGTGTTTTCCTGGGGGCGAAGCACACGGAAAGTTTCTGATGCTGACATGTACCGTATTTTTCGCTCCATAAGACGCACCAGACCATAAGACGCACCTAGTTTTTGGAAGAGGAAAACGAGAGAAACAAATTTCTGAATCCCAGAAGCCAGAACAGGAAGCGGGATCGCTGCGTAGCGATCCCGCTGGCTGTCCTGGCTTATGGGATAGCCGCACACAGCCTCTCCCGGGCAAGGGGAGGCTTTATCCCCTGCCTGGGAGAGGCTGCGCATGGCTAAGGCTCCCCCAAGAGCCACGCTCCCTTTAAAGAGCGTGCAGAGTGTGTGTGCGGCTCTTGGGGGCTTTTTCCCGAGGAGGGAGAAGGGCAGCAAGAGCCGCCCACACGCTCCGTGCGGCTCTTTAAAGGGAGCGCTGAGCAGAGCCTCCCGCCTGCATTCGCTCCATAAGACGCACACACATTTCCCCTTACTTTTTAGGAGGGGGAAAGTGCGTCTTAGAGAGCGAAAAATACGGTACTCTGGGGTAACTCTGGCTGCTCCCCACCCACTGGTGTCGTTTCCTCCAGCCTGTCAGGGATTGTTGCAAAGAAGCACAATTGCTCAAACCGTTGGCCCGAACCACCCCTAGGGCAGCAGAAGGAGGAAATGGCTTTGCATCCTGCGAACTCATCTGCCCTGCGGATGGCAATGACCAGGCACTTGCGCAAAGCGGATCGTGTGCACAGAAAGAGGTGGAGGCTCAGGGAAGTGGTGGGAACTTCTTGAACGTGTTGCACCAGACAGAGGAGGTCGCCCCCTCCAGCATTCAGCTTCAATGGAAGTCTTCGGGTTCGAGGGTTAAGAGAGAGGGAGACGAACTTTTCTCTGCCCAGTCTCTCAAAGTCGAGCATAATTCGGTAAACTTCTATTGTGTCGCCCTCTCGCTTGCCTTTTCTCTAAACTAAAAAGTCCCTCCTGCTGCAGCCTTACAGAGGAGCTGCCCCATCCCCTTCATCATTTCAGTCTCTTTTCCAAACCTTTTCCAACTCTGCACTCTCTTTTCTGAGGTGCGCCAACCAGATACAGTGGTGCCTCGCAAGACGAAAATAATCCGTTCCGCGATTCTCTTCCTCTAGCGGTTTTTTTGTCTTGCGAAGCAACCCGATTAGCGGATTAGCGCTATTAGCGGTTTAGCGGCTTAGCGGCTATTAAAGGCTTAGCGGCTTAGCTGCTATAAGGCTATTTGCGGCTTAGGGGCTTAGAAAAAGGGGGGGAGCGGGGGGAAAATCGCAAGACTATCAAGAAGTTTCGTCTTGCGAAGCAAGCCCATAGGGAAAATTGTCTTGCGAAGCAACTCAAAAACGGAAAACCCTTTTGTCTAGCGGGTTTTCCGTCTTGCGAGGCATTCGCCTTGCGGGGCACCACTGTACAGTGGTACCTCGGGTTACATACGCTTCAGGTGACATACGCTTCAAGTTACAGGCTCCGCTAACCCAGAAGTAGTACCTCGAGTTAAGAACTGTGCTTCAGGATGAGAACAGAAATTGTGCTCCGGCAGTGTGGCGGCAGCAGGAGGCCCCATTAGCTAAAGTGGTGCTTCAGGTTAAGAACAGACCTCCAGAACGAATTAAGGACTTAAACCGAGGTTCCACTGTATCTCTTTCCTCGCATTTCCATCGCGGCAGCTCCCTTTGCCGGTCTGCTGGAGGTTGCTAAACCTATTGCATCTTGCTTCGGTGAGGTACAGCGACCTGGTATCTCCCAGCAGAGGAATTAAGAGGTTCACGCTTGGCAGCAAAGAGCTTTTCGAAGCGAGGCTTAATGGTGCGTGGCCCCCGCCGATTGAGCTAAAGATGCTGAACCCCCCCCCAAAAGATGAGCTGACAAATGCCTCAAATGCCTCAAATGCCTTCAAATCCCATATTGGCCTGAATATACGCCTCACTTTTTTCCACATTGCGACCATTAATAGTTAAAGTGCGGCTTAAATTCACAACCTTGTAAAAATGGGCTTTTGTGATATCGCTGCTGAAACAGACATATAGTAAGCGGAACGGGTGTACATGCCTGTGGAATTTTAAGGGAGCGGCTTATATTCTGGTATTGTCTTTCTCTCCCCCCCCCCAGTGATTTTTAAAGGTGTGATTTATTTGGGGGTGTGGCTTATATTTGGGCCAATATGGTATATTATTGAATTGTTGTTGTTTAGTCGTTTAGTCGTGTTCGACTCTTCGTGACCCCATGGACCAGAGCACGCCAGGCACTCCTGTCTTCCACTGCCTCCCGCAGTTTGATCAAACTCATGCTGGGAGCTTCAAGAACACCATCCAACCATCTCATCCTCTGTCGTCCCCTTCTCCTTGTGCCCTCCATCTTTCACAACATCAGGGTCTTTTCCAGGGAGTCTTCTCTTCTCATGAGGTGGCCAAAGTATTGGAGCCTCAGCTTTAGGATCTGTCCTTCCAGTGAGCACTCAGGGCTGATTTCCCTAAGAATGGATGCGTTTGATCTTCTTGCAGTCCATGGGACTCTCAAGAGTCTCCTCCAGCACCATAATTCCAAAGCATCCATTCTTCGGCGATCAGCCTTCTTTATGGTCCAGCTCTCACTTCCATACATCACTACTGGGAAAACCATGGCTTTTACTATACGGACCTTTGTTGTCAAGGTGATGTCTCTGCTTTTTAAGATGTTGTCTAGGTTTGCCATCACCTTTCTCCCAAGGAGCAGGCGTCTTTTAATTTCGTGACTGCTGTCACCATCTGCAGTGATCATGGAGCCCAAGAATTATTATTGAATAGCGCTTCCCTGTTCTCAGTGGAAAAATATTGGAGGGTAGGCTTCTGGCCTTACATTCTTAGGTCTCTTGCTTTCAAACTTCTGAATGATTCCTACAAAAACTGACCTCCATATGTTAGTGTGAGCAGCTGCTTTCCATGTGGAGTCTTCTAAGGGGCGTGTGAGGGGTGGTGGGCAAAAGTTCAGGGACCAACATCTCTCTCAAACAACTACTTGAAACCAGTGGCTTACCAGGTTTTGCTGGGCTCCAGCACCCATCAGCTCCAGCCACTGTGACCAGCTGTCGGGAATAATGGGAATTGTAGTCCGGCAACTTCGGGGGGGGGCACACGTTCCCCACCCCTGTGCTAAAGCCATATTATCATAGTCTGCTAGAGTGTGCCTGAGTTGTACCGTTGTACCGCCTGTGTGTTGCCTAGCAACCAGTGCTAGGATGAGCGTTGTGCAGTCCAGCCATCACTGTCAGACGTATCAGGGTTCTGCTAAGTTTGGGCCACAAAGCTGAATCCTCAGGTATCGGATTCCAGCTAAAGGATGCAAATGTAGAAATGAGTCGCTTTATGCACAGCTGAGAAGTTTGCTTTATTTCTCTCCACTGCTATATGTGTGCAAGGCTGTCATCACACTGTAGTTAGCGTGGCTGCTGACAGATGGCGCTGTCCCTGCAAACTGCAGCCTGGTGGCAACTGGGAAGAGGGGAAAGCAGCACGACAGGGCAAAATTCTGCAGTTCAGTTTTCCAACAGAGTTTTATGCATCTACAATGGGCAAAGTGTGTGTGTTAAAATGCGTGCGCTTGTGAAAACAGCATATCAAATGCATGATATCAGGGGAAAGACGAATGTCTGGGGAAATATGCTTTGCAAAAATGTGTATGTTAGAGGAGAAATTTGCACCAAAATGCTGGTGAGTTTTCACGAGGACCTAAAAATTACAATTGCAGACTTGACCCGGGCTAATGGCAGTCATCTCCAGAACACCCAGGGGCTAAGGCCCTATCTCAAGTGCCATCTCATTCAAAGGAAACTCAGAACCCAGTAGAGTGCCTGTGGAACTTCCCACCACTTGAGGAAACAGTGAGGAATTCCACATTTAGTCTGGGCACAGGAAATTCTGGGCTATTAAGCAACCTCCTCAAGTGTTGGTGCTGACCTTTAAAGCCCTAAACGGCCTCGGCCCAGTAGGAGCATCTCTACCCCCGTCGTTCAGCCCAGACACTGAGGTCCATCTCTGAACGCCTTCTGGTGGTTCCCTCACTGTGAGATGTGAGGTTACAGGGAACCAGGCAGAGGGCCTTCTTGGTAGTGGCACCTGCCCTGTGGAACGCCCTCCCACCAGATGTCAAGAAAATAAATACAGTGGTACCTCAGGTTAAGTACTTAATTCGTTCTGGAGGTCTGTTCTTAACCTGAAACTGTTCTTAACCTGAAGCACCACTTTAGCTAATGGGGCCTCCTGCTGCTGGAACACAATTTCTGTTCTCATCCTGAAGCAATGTTCTTAACCTGAAGCACTATTTCTGGGTTAGCGGAGTCTGTAACCTGAAGCGTATGTAACCTGAAGCGTATGTAACCTGAAGCGTCTGTAACCCGAGGTACCACTGTAACTATCTGACTTTTAGAAGACATCTGAAGGCAGCCCTGTTTCGGGAACTTTTTAATGTTTGATGTTTTATCGTGTTTTTAATATTCTATTGGGAGCCGCCCAGAGTGGCTGGGAAAACCCAGCTAGATGGGCGGGGTATAAATAAAATTATTATTATTATTATTATATTATTATTATACACACAGACACATACAAATTGCAAACTCGTGTAGAAATGTGGAGAACTGGACTTAAGACTGAGGAAAGCAAAAGAGACTGAAAGAAACCGAAATTGAGATTTACCTATAGACCCTCCTGCACCCCAGAAAATGAAATATATGGGAAAGTTCCCTTGGTGGCACTTTCAAATAGAGGGGATATGGGGTATTGCGGTGTGTCCATTTTCTCTCCTGCCCTATTTCCCCTCCCACTGGTGCCCCCAAATATTGGTGGCGGCAAAAAGCGCCCTTCTAACTGACAGCTGTTTGGTTCAGCACATGTGCAGAGAGAGCTATGATGGGGGAATTCTAGTACTCCTTTCTTGGGACTTGGATTCCAAATATTTACACGGAAGGGATTATTGCTCAGTTGGATGGTGGAGGGGGGGGATGGGATGGAGAGATCTGGAGGAACATGCAGGAGATTAGCAAGTAAAGGAAATATTTACTCTGGGGCCTTAAGTCTTCCGGAGCTTCTGGAATGTGTGGTGCAACTTGGGGGAGGAAGAACAGGAGCTACAGGTGCTTGGATGGGCAGAACAAATTTGGTCTCCCAAATCAGTCTACTTCCAAAAGCAGGCATTCGGAGAGTAACAATCTAAGCGGGGCTTGACACCGAGGCCCCATCCTGTCATGCTCAGCTCTCCCGCGGGTCTTTAGCCTAAGGCAGGGGTCTGCAACCTTTAAGACAAAAAGAGCCACTTGGACCCGTTTCCGAAGGGGAAAAAAAAGGGAGCCGCAAAACCATTGCGACATTTAACGCATGCACACCGCTGCCCTCCGATCTGACAGCGGGTGGGAAGGTGACGTCGGGACGATGCGTGACTAATGCATGCACCGCCCCCATGCGACGTCACAGCCAGTACAGCGCCCGCCACAGTGGGGAGTGTCGGGGCGCACAATGTGCCTCCTCCCCTCGCTAGTATCCGCCCCGGAGCCGCGGCAAAGGTGTAAAAGAGCCACATGCGGCTCCGGAGCCGCGGGTTGCAGACCCCTGGCCTAAGGTTACCAGATTTTTTTCAATGAATCTGATGGCACTTTTCAACTTCAATGGATTGGGGACTGATTTGTAAATCCGGGGACTGTCCCTGGGAAATGGGAACATCTTGTAACCTTACTTCAGCCATATATTTTCAAGTTCGTCCCTATAATCATATGGACTAGCTACTTGATTCTCTTTTGAGTGGAAGGCTGTAGG
Organism: Podarcis muralis; assembly: GCF_004329235.1. NCBI lineage: Eukaryota > Metazoa > Chordata > Lepidosauria > Squamata > Lacertidae > Podarcis > Podarcis muralis. The sequence continues at coordinate 8,098,323 of NC_041319.1, forward strand.
CTGGAGAGCAGAAAGTCAGCTGGAAAGAGGGATTATAGCCTATAGGCTCGCCCCACTTTGAGCCTCTGGGAAAAAGATTTTGGCTGCAATTCTAACCCTGCTTACCTGGGAGTAAGCACTATTGAATTCAGCAGGACTTATTTCTGAATCAACTTGTTTAGGATTGGAACGTTAGCTGGCTTGTATTGGCTCAACAACATGGCAATAGAAAGTTGTGTACGCCTTGGAAACTTTCCCCCAAGATTCCCTGGAGATATTTTGGACTACAACTTCCATCAGACACAGCTGTGCTGCGCTGGCTGGGGCTGATGGGAGTTGTAGGACAGAGGTTGGATGGCCATCTGTCATGGATGCTTTAGTTGAGATTCCTGCATTGCAGGGGGTTGGACTAGATGACCCGGTGACCCCTTCCAGCTCTATGATCCTAGGTTGGCGAAGGTTTCTTCCATGCTGTGTTTAAAGGTAAAGGGACTCCTGACCATTAGGTCCCGTCATGACCGACTCTGGGGTTGCGGTGCTCATCTCGCTTTACTGGCCGAAGGAGCCGGCGTACAGCTTCCAGGTCATGTGGCCAGCATGACTAAGCTGCTTCTGGCGAACCAGAGCAGCACACGGAAACGCCGTTTACTTTCCCGCCAGAGCGGTACCTATTTATCTACTTGCACTTTGACGTGCTTTCGAACTGCTAGGTTGGCAGGAGCAGGGACCGAGCAACGGGAGCTGACACCGTCGCGGGGATTCGAACCGCCAACCTTTTGATCGGCAAGTCCTAGGCTCTGTGGTTTAACCCACAGCGCCACCCGCGTCCCCTATGCTGTGTTTATGTGAGAGTTAAGCTGCAGACTCGCCAGGCCCTGTGTGCATTTTAAAGTACAGCCACGCAGGCGTGCCGGATAGAAACTCGCAGCTTTTTATTTCTACACCTTCAAAGATTCACAGTAAAGCTTCACAATCGAACCCTGTGCGCTAATCGACGCCGGAAGCGTGAAACTGGACAAACTTAATATCCGTTATCCGTTTTGGTACGTTAGCAAACAAGGCAGAGCTGGGACTGGCACAGGTTGCTCAACATGCAGACAAACCCAATGCTATACAGTCACATTTATCTTCTCTCTCTCTCTCTCTCTCTCTCTCTCTCTCTCTCTCTCTCCATCCTCTTCCTCTGTTTTGCCCTCTTGGTGGTTGAATTACAGACGCCCTTTTAATCTGATCTCCCGTCCTCTTTAACCAATGAGGAAACGCAAAGCAGAGCATCCCTATGGAAAGGGTCATCGCTCCCCTGATATAGAGCACCCGCTTTGCATGTTCAAGGTCCCAGGTTCACTCCGCAGCAGAATCTCCCAGTAGGGCTGGAATTGTCTCTTGCCTGAAACCTTGGAGGGCAGCTGCCAATCAGTGTAGAGACATTCCTGAGCTAGACGGACCAATTGGCCACTTCCCATGTCCTCCTGGAAATTTCCCTATGGGGGATGCCATTGTAGGGGAAAAGAATCTCTCCCCTCCAAAGACCTGTTCCTTCACCACCACCCGCACCTGCTCCAACCTAACCCCACCAGTTCCTGGATCCTTGCTGAGATGTTCTGCAGGTGGGACCTCATTTCAGCTCCTCCCCTGAGTCGTCACCCCGTCCCTCTGCGCCCACTGCCAGGAAGCACCCCGTCCGTAGGGTGGCTTTGGCTCTCAGCAGGCGGAATAGTCTTGGAAAGGGATGCCGTCCTGCGTCCCCAGCGTGGCAGATGCTTTCTGCGTCCTGGACCACCAGGGCCACCAGAACTGGGAGTAGAAAAAGTTCCGGATGCTGCGGAAGACGGTTTTGCGGAAAATGATGAAGAGCCACGGGTCCACGATGGGGTTGAAGGCGCTGAATCGGAAGGCTTTCATGTCCTCATTCTCGATGTGGTCAGGATTGATGCCCCCAATGTAAGCCCGGATCTGTGGCGGAAGAGAAGAGAAAGAGTCAGGAGAGGGGGGAAACAGCACAAGATGTAGGTCATAATATTATGATGGAAGATTGGGGAAAATTATGGAAAACTGATTTAAAATTTACAGATTGTTCCCTATTGAAGGAGAATTGCATGAAGATAATGTACAGATGGTACACAACACCAGTGCAGTTAGGGAAAATGTATAAAACTAGTTCAAATATACGTTGGAAGCGTAAGGAAAAGGAGGGGACATTTTATCATATGTGGTGGGATTGTAAAGTAATTAAAAAAATTTGGGAAATGATATACAACGAATTGAAGAAAATGTTCCATTTGACATTTGTTAAAAAACCTGAAGCATTTTTGTTAGGGATTGTAGGGAAAGATCTGCCAAAAAAGCAGAAAAACATCTTCATGTATGCGACAACGGCCGTGAGAGTTCTGGTAGCACAAGGATGGAAGACTGAAGAAACTCCAACTAAAGAATCATGGCAAGAAAAATTGATGGACTATGCAGAACTGGCAAAACTGACATATAAGCTACAGGACAAGGATAACTGTGACTTTAAAGATGAATGGGAACCCTTTACAAAGTATCTGAAGACGCAACAAAGTGAACTGGACTCCTTGGCTGGGTTTGAATAAACATTCACAAACTTTTTATTGATAATAATCAGCTAAATAGTTTGAGGATCTATACAACTTTGTTGCATGCAGAAAACAGCAAAGACTGGAACTGAGGGAAGTCAGGGGGTGGGTGGGTTTTGTGTGGGAGAGTGGAGAGAGGGAGGGAGGAAAAATGGGGGGGGAATAAGGATGATATGTTTCTGGATAATATGTTTTGCTTTAATTTTGAATAAAATTATTTTTTTTAAAAAGGAGAAGGGGACAGCAGTAGCTGCTTCCAGCCCAGTACCATGTGGGTGCCTGAAAGGAACCCCTGGCTGCTTTGGGCAAGTTCTCTGCCCGCCCTCCCACCTTCTTTGCAAACAGCTTTGTTAGATCACAGCCAACTAATGCACACAGAGAGTCTTGGGTTCAATTTCTGGCACCTCCAGTTGCACCTCAGGAGACGAGTGAAGACCCCGGGAAGACAAGACAAGCAAGCTATACCTGAAGGAGCGTCTCCTCCCCCATTGTTCAGCCCAAACACTGAGGTCCAGCTCCAAGGGACTTCTGGTGGCTCCCTCATTGCGAGAAGTGAGGGTACAGGGAACCAGGCAGAGGGCCTTCTCGGTGGTGGCGCCCGCCCTGTGGAACACCCTCCCACCAGATGTCAAGGAAATAAACAACTATCTGACTTTTAGAAGACATCAGAAGGCAACCCTGTTTAGGGAAGTTTTTAATGTTTGATGTTATATTGTGTTTTTAATATTTTGTTGGGAGCCGCCCAGAGTGGCTGGGGAAACCCAGCCAGATGGACAGAGTATAAATAATAAATTAATACTACTATTATTAAGCTACTTGGAGAAAAACGATAAGTGGTTTTCATATTAAGTCTGTATTCGACTCATCCCAAATTGGCAAAAGACATGGTTTGGAAGTTTAAAAGGACCAGTACACCTGCCATTTCAGGAATTTCCTTCCTTGCCTCTTCCTCAAATCTGTACACATGTTTGCCATCAGTTGGTTCCTCTTTCATGACACCCCCTGCAGCGCATCAGGGAACCAACTCTATTTATATATCTGCAAGGCGGACTGGAGTCAAGAACCATCAGCAGGCTGTTTTTAAGGAGTTTTCTCAAATATTTGCAGAGGCAGATCTAAAAGGGAGAGCAAGCCACAGCTTTCCCCACAACACATTAGTCGACATGCTTCGAAGACCCAAGCAGATTTCGAAGAAGGGAGATGTTATGTACTGAAGTTCTCACCCTGGGCCAGCAGGGGGATACTGTAGATAGTTATGCAAATGAAGGATCGAAAAGTGACGTTCAGTTCAGTGATTGGATAGTTTCAGAAAATGGCAACAGTTACATTGTTCTGGAGCTCTATATAAGCAGGCTGACTGAGCTCCTCAGTTTAGTTCTGTTCCAGCTTACAAATAAAGAGCTGCTTGGAAGAATCGCTGTGTCGTCTGATATGTTCGCCCACAACTTAACAGGAGAGGCAAAAACAGATGGTTTAACAGCAAAGAGCATATAAAAAAGACAAGTCGTCTGTACATTCTGGATCTAACCCAACCCTCGAGTGAGTTCAAATTCCTGGTGACTGCCTCCTGCACTTCAGGCATGCTTAGAAAATAGTGAAATTGCTGAGTGTGTAACCAATTTAGGCCCAGATCTTGTTAACCGGCCGAAAGCCCCTCTTCTGATAGAGGGGATTTTTTGCTCACGAAAGCCCATCGTGTGAACACAGCGCAAGGGTTGTTGTTTTCAATTAAAAAGCTGGCAACTCTCACGGTGACCAAACGCTGAGAGTTGTGAAATTGTTCTGAGAGGGAAGTGTGACTAAAACAAAGAAAGTCCCTCCGCGCTCAGCGAGCTGCGTGTAGCAATTTGCTTGAGAGGGAGATTTCCTCATGCCTCGAGAATCTTAGGGGGCCGGCTGTGATCCTTTTGCTGTGGCTTCCGCAAGAGCTCAGTGGAGATCCAGGCGGGTGGACCACCCCACTGATGGTTGCAGGCTTCTTCCATATCCCATTTCACGACAGAGAAGAGATGGGGTCTTTAGCCTAGTAAGAATACAGGCCTGCAAGCTTTCGTTGCTCAAACCACTGTGAATCAATTCTAGCTCTAACTGATTCACCACTGGGAACATGTTTCTTTTTTCTTTTCTTTTCCTTTTCAAATAATCTTTATTAGTTTTTCAATTAGATACACCACATACAAATACTGTATTACATTTTACATTTACACTTGCTCTTCAGAGCTGACTTCCCTCCTCCTTTCTTCAGGTTTTTTATATCACATATAATTTTATCACATTATTTTCTTCCATTTTATATATTGTTATATAAATATATAGTTATATATTTTCTTCCATTTTATATATTGTTATATATTTGTTATATAAACAAATAAATCCTCATATTTATACAATTCTTGTTGTCTGCCTGTATTCATTTACCACTACTGTTAGTTACAATAGTTTCCTTATACATTTTGTTTCTTATTATTTTCATTATCCTTCACTTTTCTTAATCTTTCCCGTTATGAGGTTTTGTTTCCAATTCTACTGGTTTCACTATTTCATCTTATCTTTCCTATATACAACATAATTTCCCCCCATTCTTTTTGAAATGTTTCCTCACCCTGTTGTTGAATTTTCCCTGTTAGTTTGGCTATTTCTGCATATTCCATTACCTTCTGTCGCCATTCTTCTACGGTTGGTAATTGCTGCTGTTTCCAAACCTAGGCTAGCAGTAACCTCGCCGCTGTTGTTGCATATAAAAACAGTTTCTTATCATTTTAACTATATCTTCTCCTACCATTCCTAACAAGAATGCCTCTGGCTTTTTCCAAAACGTATATCTAAAGATCTTCTTTAGCTCATTATATATATATATATATATATATATATATATATATATATATATATGTTTCAATATATGGGTTAAGAGTAAGAATCATAAAATTGTAGATCTGGAAGGGACCCCAATGCTAAATGTCATGATGCCATGACATAATTTAAACTACATTACTGTATTTTAAAGGGACGTGGGCGGCGCTGTGGGTTAAACCACAGAGCCTAGGACTTGCTGATCAGAAGGTCGGCGGTTCGAATCCCCGTGACGGGGTGAGCTCCCGTTGCTCGGTCCCTGCTCCTGCCAACCTAGCAGTTCGAAAGCACACCAGTGCAAGTAGATAAATAGGTACCACTCTGGTGGGAAGGTAAATGGCGTTTCTGTGCGCTGCTCTGGTTTGCCAGAAGCGGCTTAGTCATGCTGGCCACATGACCTGGAAGCTGTATGCCGGCTGGCTTGGCCAATAAAGCGAGATGAGCACCTCAACCCCAGAGTCGGCCACGACTGGACCTAATGGTCAGTGGTCCTTTTACCTTTACCTTTACTGTATTTTAATATTTTGTTGTAAGCCGCCCAGAGTGGGTGGGGTATAAATAATAAATTATTATTATTATTATTATTATTATTATTATTATTATTATTATTATTATTATTTAGTCCAACCCCCTGCAAGGCAGGAATCTTAGCTAAAGCATCCCTGACAGATGGCTGTCCAACTTCTGCTTAAAAACCTCCGAGGAAGGAGAGCTCACCACCTCCTGAGGGAGTCTGTTCCTTTCTCTTCCCCCTTCTATTCCTAGGTTATGCTTTGCAATTGCTTCCGCATTCCTGATATGCCAACACAGATTTTTTAGAAAAACCAAAAACAAGAAGTACTCTCAGCATGGGCAGTTTTGAATTGTTTTAGCTCTTTAAAAAAATAATAATGTTACAGTGGTACCTCGGGTTACAGACGCTTCAGGTTACATACGCTTCAGGTTACAGACTCCGCCAACCCAGAAATAGTACTTCGGGTTAAGAACTTTGCTTCAGGATGAGAACTGAAATCGTGCTCCGGGGGCGCGGCAGCAGCAGGAGGCCCCATTAGCTAAAGTGGTGCTTCAGGTTAAGAACAGTTTCAGGTTAAGAACGGACCTCCGGAACGAATTAAGTACTTAACCCGAGGTACCATTGTATATGTGATGTATTGTAAGACTATTAATAAAGCTTGTTACATTGCAAAAAAAGAGAGAAAAGCGCTAGTTGCCAATGACCTTTTTACAATACCTGAACGACCGATTTACAATATTAAGTCTGTATCTGGGAGCGTCCACAGTGGGGGTGGGGGTGGAGGGTGTTTTTGATTTTTTGCCGGTGGATGAGGAGAGCAGATCCCTCTTTGTGCTTCAGTTCATCCCCAACCTTCCTGCATATAATATAATAAGTTAAATCCAGACTCCAGAGAGGTAGCTTAATGATTCTCGCACCCTGGGATGTTATCACGCAGGAAACCCCCGGCTCCTTCCGCTGCCACAACCGTAATCATACCAGAAATAATCCCGCCGTGCTTTTATGACGAGGGGGGTTAATGAGATTGCTAGGTAATTGCAGACCTCGTCATAATTGGAATCTCACAAATTAAGGCTGATGACTCCAAGCCTTGGAGCGAAGCGAGGCCTCAGTGTCACCTCTGAGGCCGATGCTCCAGGAAATGCAATATTGTATGCTTAGTCAAATGACACTCGGATCCATTCAACAGTGTTTGAATTGGGATATGGATTTGTCAGGAGGGAAACATAAAATAGACAGCAAGATTTGCAGCCAGGACCAGAGATTCGGCCAACTTCCTTTCTAAACAAAGCATCTCAGAGTTGCCATTATACATGCCATTTTATATTTTCAACTCACATCAATCAAAACAGAGATCATGTTCCTTTCCCTTTCCTCCCACCCATTTATTTTCAAATTGTAAGGGCTGCCCTCAGTAGGACTGGGGTTTATTGTTCCCCTTAAGGTATGTCTACACTACCAATTTAAACCAGTTTCTGACCTATTTAAACTATACAATTCTTCATACTCAGCTGAGGAACTTTTGAAACTGAGGTCCTGTGAAGGGGTTACAGATCTCAAAGAGCCCTCACAAAATTACGATTTTGGTCAGGGAGGGGGAGCTGCGACAGTTATGAAGCTCGTTTGCATTGGTTTCAAGCTAATTTAAATTTATTGGAAGATACACTCCCTTATCTACTGTGGATAAGATAAAAACCCATGCATTTCAAGTGGCAATTGGTCTGATCTAAGGTCCACGTTTCTGAAAGCACCGTGAACAAAGGTGACTGGATCTGTTCCAGCTGCGGCTGCATCTTCACAGTCATGATGCGAGCTAGTCAGCGGAACTGGGATTTTAAATTATAAATTATTGGATGGATATACAGCCTTTCTGCCAAGTCTCCCGGACCTCCCTGAGGCAGTGCACAGTTTTAATTCTTCCCAATTCTCTGCTAGATGTCAGATTTCATGTGGAACTCTGCGTGTGAGAGAGAGACTGCAGAAATCAAACAGCCCTCCTTAAATCTTCTTTCTTCTTTGGCGATCCCTCGTAGCCGAGTAAGATTGTCTTCCATAGAAAACAGAGGAAGATGAAAAGGAATTGCTGAAACAATTAATAGAAGTGGAATACAAAAAGGGAGGTGTGAGGAGGTCGTGGAAATTAGTGAAAGAAAGATAAGATATTGAAATTGGACTGTGTTTTAAATGGTTTTTGTTTTGTTTTGTTAGTTGTATGTTTTGTCCTTCCATAAACACGGTTTTACAATGAGTCTGTAAGTAACTGTGAAGGCCATCTTTTTCTTAGTGGCACAGTTTCTATCTCTTTGCCAGCTCTGAAAGGCCTACCTTTTGTTGTCACTCATCCGTTCAATCTCACTGTCATTCTCATCAAACCAGTCCTGGTGTTTCTTGGTTTGGTATCCAATAGTTTGTTCACAGGCTGCAATAATGGATGTTTTTAGCTTGGTCCAGTGTTCCTTAATGTTTCCAGGGAATTCTGAAAGCAGATGGTCCTTAAGAGTCGTTTGGAAGCAATCTCGCTTAATGGGATCTTGAAGGGCTTGAGTGTTCATTTTGCGCCTTGGTTTCCTTCCTTGATTGGGACGCAGGTGGTGCTGTGGGTTAAACCACAGAGCCTAGGGCTTGCCGATCAGAAGGCTGGCGGTTCGAATCCCCGGGACGGGGTGAGCTCCCGTTGCTCAGTTCAAGTTAAGATGTAGGTAGGAGCTATCGAATTTTATGGTTTCAGGACCAGCAGGGGAGGGTGGGCAAGGAGAGATACTGTGAACTCTCAGACCACATCCTTCCCAGGGTCTGTTGCTTTTTTTGTGACCTAGTTCCCTACCCTAAGACATTAATCATTATTATTTACATTAGTGATTCCAGAAAATTTTGGGGCCACTGCTCTCTTGGCTCCATAAACTCATCCTCGGTGCCCCCTACTTTATAAAAAACATTCTTCAGAATAGAGATTTGCAGGCCCCCACTAAGGGACGCGGGTGGCGCTGTGGGTTAAACCACAGAGCCTAGGGTTTACCAATCAGAAGGTCGGCGGTTCGAAGCTCCAGTTGCTCGGTCCCTGCTCCTGCCAACCTAGCAGTTCGAAAGCACGTCAAAGTGCAAGTAGATAAATAGGTACTGCTCCAGCGAGAAGGTAAACGGCGTTTCCGTACACTGCTCTGGTTCGCCAGAAGCGGTTTAGTCATGCTGGCCACATGACCCGGAAGCTGTATCCCAGCTCCCTCGGCCAGTAAAGCAAGATGAGCGCTGCAACCCCAGAGTCGGTCACGACTGGACCTAATGGTCAGGGGTCCCTTTACCTTTCCTTCCTTGAAGCCTGCGTTGAGGTATAATCTTGATCGCCATTGTGGAGCGTATTAGTATTGATATTGCAGCGCTTCAAGAGACTCGAAGAGCAGGTGAGGGACAACTGAAGGAAGAAAATGGAGGCTACACATTCTTCTGGAAAGGTCTATCTGAACAAGAACATCCTTTCTTTTTCGTTCAAGTTAAGATGTAGGTAGGACCTTTGGCAACTTAAGGTGACAGAATATGCGCAGCTCGCAGACTTAACACACAGAATAAGAGAACAAGAAGAACACAGGCTTTGCTATCAAAAACGATCTTGTGGAGTTTCTGTCAGAAGTCCCTACCGGCATTAATGAGCGATTCTCAACCCTTCGAATAAAGCTCACCTCCTTATATATTCATTGCGCGACAAAAGAACATGGAGCCCACAAGCTGCCCACATTGTAAGCCAAGTGTAACCACATACTTGGAACAGGCTCTGCTTTGCATAACCTACTCAGATCTCGCGTTGAATTTAAGCCAGCCCTCATCACTCTCCTTCCTTCTGCTATGCCAGTGAAGGCAGGCGAGATCTCATAGCCAACGCAGGCAGCATTTTCAAGGGGGGGTGTCAAATGAAACTCTGTGTTGGGGGCCCTGGGTGGGGAGGGGGACTGGCTGGGCCAGGATGGAGAAGAGAAGGGGCCAACAGGTTACCCTGAGACTGGGCCAGTCTTCACCTGTCAGGAAAGCCAAAAAGAAGAGAATCCCAAGGAATATATATTTTTATTAAATTTTCTGTTATACAATTTAAAGTACTCATTTTTACATCCTTAAGATATCAATGACTTCCCTTCTTCTCCTTCCATGCTCCATTTTGCATATCATAAATCCCTGCATATTTTATAAAAAAAACTATACCATTCAGTACCCCACTATTAAAAGTAAAGGGAGCCCTAACCATTAGGCCCAGTTGTGGCCGACTCTGGGGTTGCGACGCTCATCTCGCTTTACTGGCTGAGGCAGCTGGCGTACAGCTTCCTGGTCATGTGGCCAGCATGACTAAGCCGCTTTTGGCAAACCAGAGCAGCGCATGGAAACGCCGTTTACCTTCCCGCCGGAGTGGTACCGATTTATCTACTTGCACTGTGGCATGCTTTCGAACTGCTAGGTTGGCAGGAGCAGGGACTGAGCAACAGGAGCTCACCCCGTCGCAGGGATTCGAACCGCCGACCTTCCAATCGGCAAGCCCTAGGCTCTGTGGTTTAACCCACAGCGCCACCCGCGTCCCATTCCACTATTACATCCATCAAAACTTATTTACACAGTTGAATTTATCTTCACGCTGCCAGCGTTTTCAGCTGTATACAGTTATTTCCCATATAGTCAACAAATGTTTTCCAACCTTCTCCAAACGTGTGTTCTTGTTCTTTTATTCTGTATGTTAAGACTGCAAGCTGCGTGTATTCTGTCAACTTAAGTTGCCGAAGGTCCTACCTACGTCTCACCTTGCATGAAAAAGAAAGGATGTTCTTATTCAGATAGACCTTTCCAGAAGAATGTGTAGCCTCCTTTTACTTCCTTCTGGTTGGCCACTGTGAGAACAGGACTCTGGACTCAATGGACTACTGGCCTGATCCTGCTAGGCTCTCCTTATAATTTATGGCCTTACGTTCTTTTTAGTAGTGTACCAAAGTTTCTCTGGATACGTGAGGCCTGAGTGCCTTTTCCTCCTCACCTTTGAGCATCCCCACCTGAGCAGCTCCATCCCATATAGATGTGAACCTAGGCAAAATTGTTTCTCGGTTTAAAAGAGAGTACAGTGGTACCTCGGGTTACATACGCTTCAGGTTACAGAAGCTTCAGGTTACAGACTCCACTAACCCAGAAATATTGTTGTTGTTTAGTCGTTTAGTCGTGTCCGACTCTTTGTGACCCCCTGGACCAGAGCACGCCAGGCACTCCTGTCTTCCACTGCCTCCCAGGTTGGTCAAACTCATGCAGGTAGCTTCGAGAACACTGTCCAACCATCTCGTCCTCTGTCATCCCCTTCTCCTTGTGCCCTCCATCTTTCCCAACATCAGGGTCTTTTCCAGGGAGTCTTCTCTTCTCATGAGGTGGCCAAAGTATTGGAGCCTCAGCTTCAGGATCTGTCCTTCCAGTGAGCACTCAGGGCTGATTTCCTTCAGAATGGAGAGGTTTGATCTTCTTGCAGTCCATGGGACTCTCAAGAGTCTCCTCTAGCACCAGAATTCAAAAGCATCAATTCTTCGGCGATCAGCCTTCTTTATGGTCCAGGTTTCACTCCCATACATCACTACTGGGAAAACCATAGCTTTAACTAAACGGACCTTTGTTGGCAAGGTGATGTCTCTGCTTTTAAAGATGCTGTCTAGGTTTGTCATTGCTTTTCTCCCAAGCCAGAAATATTACCTCAGGTTAAGAACTTTGCTTCAGGATAAGAACAGAAATGGGGGTGGCGGCGCTGCGGCAGCAGGAGGCCCCATTAGCTAAAGTGGTGCTTCAGGTTAAGAACAGTTTCAGGTTAAGAACAGACCTCCAGAACGAATTAAGTACTTAACCCGAGGTACCACTGTACAGCATTTGGGTAAACTCCAGTCTCTGGGGTTTGGGGTAGAGGGGGGTGTTGTTTATTTTGACAGCAGGGGAAAGGGAGCGTTGTCGAAAACAAGAGTTTGTAGGGAAAGCTTCTACTGTGTTGTGATCTTTGCCCCACTTGGGGTTATTTTAAGGAAGGCAATGAATCACAGAAGGGCAGGCCAGTACGCAAGGGATGGGGAAAGAGGGAAAGCGTTGCAAAGGGGGGATGTGAAGATCAGACAACGTTCACATTTCAGGCACTCTGAGATCAGCAGTGAAGATGACAGAGAGCTTCAGCTGGAACCTGCTACCTAAGAACAAAGAGCCACGAAAGAAGAATGGCAGACAAAATTAATGGATAGAAAACAGAGGAAGATGGAAAGGAATTGCTGAAACAATTAATAGAAGTGGAATACAAAAAGGGAGGTGTGAGGAGGTCGTTGGAAATAAGTGAATGAAAGATAAGATATTGAAAATGTTTAAGGTGTTTTTAAATTGCTTTTGTTTGTTTTTGCTTTGTTTTGTTAGTTTAATGTGTTGGTGTCATGTAGTGTTTTTGTATTGTATTTGTATTGTTCTTTTTCTTTTCTTTTTTGTTTGTTTGTAGTGTTGTGATGAAAATGTTGGAAAAGTAATAAATATCATTTTTAAAAATAAATAAATAAAATAAAGACAAAATTAACGGACTACACAGAGTTAGACAAAACAACAGGAAGGATTCGAAACCTGCGGGACCAGAGATTTACAGAAGATTGGGAGAAATATACGAACTATTTGAAGAGCAACTGCAATCAACAAATGACATTAGTAGGACTGCAAGAAGTTTTGTAAGGAGAAATATTGCAAAATAGAGAAAGAAGAGAGACTTTAGTTATGAAATTTAAAGGTAATAGTGAAAGTAAGAAATGTATCTTAAGTGAATAGGTTGGGAAATATTCAGCCGTGATTGACGGAAGCCCAAAAAAATTGTATAAGATGTAAAAAATATGTTTAATTATTTGAAAACGATATGCTAAAAACTAATAAAAAATCTATAAAAAAAAGAACAGATGAAGAGCCAGATGGATCATGCCAATGGCTCATCTAATCCCGATGCCTGGGAGGATCCCACTAGCAGGATCGGAGCGCAAAACCCTCTCCCCTCCGGTGGTTTCCAGCAACTGGAACTGAGAAGCATTGCTGCCTCTGACTGTGGAGCAGAGCCATCAATAGTCCTCTCTTCCTCCATGAATTTGTCTCTTTCTCTTGAGGATTGGATTAAATTATGGAATTATGATTTCACAAAACTGGAAGACTGGAGAAATTCAGTGGTACCTCGGGTTAAGTACTTAATTCGTTCCGGAGGTCCGTACTTAACCTGAAACTGTTCTTAACCTGAAGCACTACTTTAGCTAATGGGGCCTCCTGCCGCCAGAGCACGATTTCTGTTCTCATCCTGAAGCAAAGTTCTTAACTATTTCTGGGTTAGCGGAGTCTGTGTATGTAACCTGAAGCGTATGTAACCCGAGGTACCACTGCACCAACTAAAGAACAATGGCAAGAGAAGCTGATGAACTATGCAGAACTGGCAAAAATGACAGGCAGACTAAGAGAAAAAGACAACAGTGACTTTGAAAAAGAAAGGGAACCATTTATATTATACAGTGGTGCCCCGCAAGACGATTGCCTCGCAAGACGGAAAACCTGCTAGACGAAAGGGTTTTCCGTTTCGGAGGCGCTTCGCAAGACGAATTTCCCTATGGGCTTGCTTCCCAAGACGAAAACGTCTTGTGAGTCTTGCCATATTTTTTTTGCCCCCCCTTTTTCTAAGCCGCTAAGCCGTTAATAGCCTTTTAACAGCTTAGCCTCTAAGCCTTTAATAGCCGCTAAGCCGCTAAATCGCTAATAGCGCTAATCCGCTTAGCCGCTAATGGGGTTGCTTCGCAAGACGAAAAAACCGCTAGACGAAGAGAATCGCAGAATGGATTCTTTTCGTCTTGCGAGGCACCACTGTACTTGAAGAAACAAAGGAAGTCGATAGACTTGATGGCAGGATTTAAATAAACATTCACATTATTAGCATTAGAAAATGTGTGAAAGATAGAGAAATAGGATGGTGTGTTTTATTTGTAGGTTTTTAGGTTTTATGTTTTAAGGTTTGATGTTGTTGTATAAATATGTTACTAGCATTATTTTCTTTTAGGAAGTAGCAAAGTGGGTGAAAGGAGAAACAAACCAGAAACGGAAGTTGGGGGAAGTCCAGAAGGGGAGGGAGGAAGAAATGTATAGTAAATGTTATGGATATGAGATGTATGTAATGAATGAAAAAGGAAAAAGAAGAAAAAGAATTTGTCGCTTTTAAGCCATCTAGGTTGGTGGCCATCTTTGTCTCCTGTGGCAGGGAGTTCCATAGATTATGCACTACATGAAGAAGCACTTTCTCTTTTCTCTGAATCTTTCAACATTCAGCTTCACTGGAGCTCCATGCGTTCCAGAGAGAAGGGGATGGACTTCTCTCTATCCACCCTCTCTGTGCCATGCCAAATTTTTTGTAATCCTCCGCCACTTGCACTTGCAAAGTGTTTAACTTCTAAGGAAAAAAGGAAGGTGCGGGGGCCAAGCCTATGCCCCCAACACGTTGCCCCATCTTTAATTTATTTACTTTCACCACTTTCAGCCTGCTCTTCGTTGTAGCAAATGAACAACATCACAGCATGTCATACCATAGAATCATAGAATCATAGAGTTGGAAGAGACCACAAGGGCCATCGAGTCCAACCCCCTGCGAAGCAGGAAACACCATCAGAGCACTCCTGACATATGGTTGTCAAGCCTCTGCTTAAAGACCTCCAAAGGAGGAGACTCCACCACACTCCTTGGCAGCAAATTCCACTGTCAAACAGCTCTTACTGTCAGGAAGTTCTTCCTAATGTTTAGGTGGCATCTTCTTTCTTGTAGTTTGGATCCATTGCTCCGTGTCCGCTTCTCTGGAGCAGCAGAAAACAGCCTTTCTTCCTCCTCTATGTGACATCCTTTTATATATTTGAACATGGCTATCATATCACCCCTTAACCTCCTCTTCTCCAGGCTAAACATGCCCAGCTCCCTTAGCCGTTCCTCATAAGGCATCATTTCCAGGCCTTTGACCATTTTGGTTGCCCTCCTCTGGACACGTTCCAGTTTGTCAGTGTCCTTCTTGAACTGTGGTGCCCAGAACTGGACACAGTACTCCAGGTGAGGTCTGACCAGAGCAGAATACAGTGGCACTATTACTTCCCTTGATCTAGATGCTATACTCCTATTGATGCAGCCCAGAATTGCATTGGCTTTTTTAGCTGCCGCGTCACACTGTTGGCTCATGTCAAGCTTGTGGTCAATGAAACAAGTTTAAAACAAAGAGGAAACAAGTTTAAAACAAAGAGGAAAAGAAAGGGGGGAAACCCAGCCAACCATATAACCCAATGGCAAAACATTGTTTATACAATTGCTTTAGCACCGTCCTTCTCGCAAACGCTGGGATCTGGGTAAGCAGCTGCTGCTGGTCTAAACTGCGGCGGAAACTGGGCAGCAGAAAAGAATGCTAAAATCAGGAATGAACACATTTTGGAGATGTGGCCTCCCAGTGCAGCTCACATGACTCAGCGGCGCATCAGTGCCCCCCCCGCCCAATCTGCACGTGGCACAAACCACATGCTTTAGTGCTCAAATAAAGGGACATTTAAGTCCAGTCGTGAACGACTCTGGGGTTGCGGCGCTCATCTCGCTTTACTGGCCGAGGGAGCCGGCGTTTGACCGCTTCCGCAGACAGTTTTTCCGGGCCATGTGGCCAGCATGACTAAGCCGCTTCTGGCGAAGCAGAGCAGCACACGGAAACGCCGTTTACCTTCCTGCCGTAGCGGTACCTATTTATCTACTTGCACTTTGAGGTGCTTTCGAACTGCTAGGTTGGCAGGAGCTGGGACTGAGAAACGGGAGCTCACCCCGTCGCGGGGCCTCGAACCGCTGACCTTCTGATCGGCAAGCCCAAGGGGTACAGTGGTTTAATCCACAGCGCCACCCGCGTCCCCAGTGGTCAAATACCGCCTGGCAAATCTGTGGTTTAACTATTGTGTAAACACACTGTGGCAGCTGTGCTGTCTGGGGCTGATGGGAGTTGTAGTCCTAAACACCTGGCAAAGTCTGGCTTAAAGCATGGTTCTGTAGCTGGTAGACGCAGCAGTCGATTCACGCTGGAACATCCACCCTCTTGTTGGTGTTATGTATTGAGTTGAATAGGATTCAGAATACAGCAGTCTGATTGGTCCTAGAACAATGCAGCAGTATGATTGGTCAGCAGGAGCCACCCAATCCAGCTCCAGGTGGAAGTGAATCCACAATCTGATTGGCCTACAGGAGAATTCCAGAATTAGCCAATCACGTGCGACCCATTGTGTAAATAATGTATATAAAGCAGAATCCTTTGGGAAACTTCCATTCTTCCTCACCACTATGAGCTGAATAAAGAGCATGAAATCCACTCTCGGCTCTGAGTATATTTCATCCTCCCAGAACAAGATTGGTTGAGGAATGAGATGGTGGCAGATGGATGCCTCTCTGACCCATATGTGAACGACAGGTAGACACTACCTCACTTCCCTGAAACCTTTGGGAAAAGACGCCCAGATGATGCTGTCTGGGCTTTTTCCTGGTCTGTTTTGTTCTGCTTGCTGCCTAATTGATTTTCGGTTTCTTGTTCCTCATTTCTCATTTCTACAGGGCTTTGGGTTTGTCTATTTTGTTTTTGTTTTTTGAACAGATGAGCTGCATCTTACGACTTATGCCTGAGGGTAGCTTCAGCAGTCAAAAGCATCGAAACAAATACCGTATTTTTTGCTCTATAAGACTCACTTTTTCCTTCCTAAAAAGTAAGGGGAAATGTGTGTGCGTCTTATGGAGCGAATGCAGGCTGCGCAGCTATCCCATAAGCCAGAACAGCAAGAGGGATTGCTGCTTTCGCTGCACAGTGATCCCTCTTGCTGTTCTGGCTTCTGAGACTCAGAATTTTTTTCTTCTTGTTTTCCTCCTTCAAAAACTAGGTGCGTCTTGTGGTCTGGTGCGTCTTATAGAGAGAAAAATACGGTATATACTATCCTCAGATATTTCAGATATAGAAACAGGGACCATTCTCTTGTGTATTTAGACACAACCTTTTATGTTAAGGGATGGTCTCTCTCTCCCTCCCTCCCCCCCCCCCACTCACACACAGCCTCCTGCCGAATCCTCTAGTAGAGTTGCGTGAATCTATTAATTTTGATTTCTCTCGATTTCTGGTTTTCCCAGTCTAAAGTTCAGTTCTCTACATCAACTGCGATTCCGATTCCTGCAATGCCGGGGTTTGGGGCTAGATGACTCTTTGGATCCCTTCCAAATCTGCAATTCTATAAATCTATGAAAATCACACTTAGAAAAATGATAGCACTTGAGCTGCAGCCTGCGCGCTTTGTGGTGCCTTAGTGACCATGCGCTCACCTGCATTTGCAAGCGCACTAAGGTCGAAACGCTTTTGGAGCCGGCGGAGGGGGTCCAAATGAGATCCCTTTCAACTCTGGGGGAAAGGGAGGGCTACAAGCAAAGCATCCTGGAAAAAAATGTATTCCCCTCTCTTTCTCAAGCAAAACAGGAACAAATTACAGGCAGCATTTTAATCTGGGACAGGTAGCTCAAAATAGGGACAGTTCGAATGTATTTTAGAAATCCAAATTTAAAACGCACCGGTGAAAACAGCCAATGTAGCCAAGTAATTCAGAACTGCGCCAAACTCAGAAGAACATAAGGAAATCTTGATGGAGGCAGAGCCGAGCCATCGTGACTAATAGCCATCGATAGCCCTCTCTGAACTGGACTAATTCTCCTTGAGGTGCTTTCTAAGTGATCCATGCGACGGTCACCTCCAGGCTTGACTACTGTAATTCGCTCTACGCGGGGCTGCCCTTGAAGCTGTCCCAGAAACTCCAGCGGGTGCAGAATGCTGCAGCGAGGCTCCTCACGGGGTCTCTGCCATGGGAGCATATTCACCCAGTGCTTTTCCAGCTGCACTGGCTCCCGGTGGAGTACAGGGTCAGATTTAAGGTGCTGGTTTTGACCTTTAAAGCCCTTCACAGCCTAGGACCCTTGTACCTACAGGACCGCCTCTCCCGGTATGCCCCACGGAGAACCTTATAAATAGCAACACCCTAGAGGTCCCGGGCCCTAAGGAAGTCAGATTAGCCTCAACCAGAGCCAGGGCCTTTTCAACGCTGGCCCCGGCCTAGTGGAACGCTCTGTCTCATGAGACCAGGGCCCTGCAGGATCTGATTTCTTTCCGCAGGGCCTGTAAGACAGAGTTGTTCCGCTTGGCCTTTGGCTTGGAGCCAATTTGATTCCCTCCCCTCCCCCTCTTTCTTTTTTCTTTTCCTTTCTCCTCCTGCGATGAGGTTTCAATATTTTAATGTTGTATTTTAATGTTGTTTTTAAGTTGTATTCATTCAATTTGTTTTTATTATTGCTTGTTAGTCGCCCTGAGCCCGGCCTTGGCTGGGGAGGGCGGGGTATAAATAAAATTTATTATTATTATTATTATTATTATTATTATTATTATTATTATTATTAAACTCCACCCAGGAAGTGGAGAGATGTGCCTCCTCTGTCAGCTCTCGTCCCGAGGCCTCTGGGTCCCTCAGACGACTTGTGGAAAAGCCCACAATATCTCTGATTGCTAAACGCACGCAAAAGACATAAGGTGAAGTAACCACAAAGCATTCTGAAGAATTGCCTTCCCCCCCCCAAGTTATCATCTGAATCTAGAACAGGGAAGCGCTTTCAGCCTTGGCCTCTCCTTGCCGTGTCAAAAAGCTGCTTTCTGCCCTGCTGAAATCTGAAACCGCACCTATGCTCGATGTGCAGAAATGAAGCAGGCGCAAGCCTCCATCTGATACCACGCAGCGCGCCTCGATTCTGAACCCACGACCCTTTGCTCCTTAACCGCCCCGGATTGGTGGTTAAGAGCGGCTGCGGCGGTTCATCAGCAAGCGGAGACCGGCTCTTTGCAACACGCCCAGAGACCTCCTTGCCCTTGCCGTGGCTTAACATGCCAGATGTGGCGCTGAAACCAGGACGTGTGGTCCGATTGCTGCTGAAATTTGGCCCTGCTGCGGGGATACCGCCCTGCAAGGTCTTCTCAAGAAACAGCAGCCCCTGCAAGCTGCCTAATTGATCCTTTGCCAGGCTGATGCCAGAGAGCACAGCTCTTCGTATTCAGCCACGTGGCACTAGCAAACTCGGCATTCGCCACTGGCATCTTGAGCCAGGGTCCTTGGGTGTCTGCAGGCCTTTCAGCCCGAGCTCCTTATCGCCCGCCTGTTGCACAACCCTCTCTCCACGCCCGGTTGGCATCCTCAGCTGTTTCAACAAAGCCCTGCCCCTTTCTTGTTGCCACAGTAATGCAAAACAATCCTTCAACAACCCCGATTTGGGCCGGATACCCCACCGTGGGTGGTTAGAACTGCCTGGCATTTTATGGGCGATGGATGCAAGCTGTTCTGTTTTCAATATATATATATATACATTTTATGGTTATTTCACATGTAGTATACAGCAGACAAAGAAAGTAGCAGCTCATCTGCCCTTTCTCGGAAAGATGTGTAACAGCAGTCTAAAGTTTACGATGCATACGAAAGTCTCTCGGCCAATAAGTCTCTCCAGATATTTCTGTGGTTCTGGAGAGATGTTGTCTCCATTGATCGTCTAATATAGGAGATAAATGAATGCCGGGTGTTATAAAAGGGTAAAGGACTCAACTTGCTTCTGACCGTGGTAACCTGGCATCTGAGACCGCACCGTGCGTCTGTCGACAGGCCAACATTTAGCAATTTCTAAATGAGCAGCTACCAGCAAAAATGTAAGCGTCTCCCAGTGAGATAATTGTTGATTCATCTATTATTCCTAGCAAGGCTAACAAAGGAGTTGGATTTGTATTTGTACAGCTTCCGGGTCATGTGGCCAGCATGACTAAGCCGCTTCTGGCGAACCAGAGCAGCGCACGGAAACGCCGTTTACCTTCCCGCCGGAGCGGTACCTATTTATCTACTTGTACTTTGACGTGCTTTCGAACTCCTAGGTTGGCAGGAGCAGGGACTGAGCAACGGGAGCTCACCCCGTCGCGGGGATTTGAACTGACGACCTTCTGATCGGCAAGTCCTAGGCTCTGTGGTTTAACCCACAGCGCCACCTGTGTCCCTACCTGTAACAAAAAAATGTGTTTGCTTTGCTGTTGCATCACTTGTTCCAAGACTGCTGCCCGTGGCATCTGGGAGAGGAATGGTGGGTATAAATTAAATTACTACTAAAATAATGTTTTGAACGGTTCCTATTTTTGTCTGTAAGCCACCTTAAGTCCTGTTAGGGGGGAAGGAAGGAAGGAAGGAAGGAAGGAAGGAAGGAAGGAAGGAAGGAAGGAAAAAAAGAAAGAAAGAAAGAAAGAAAGAAAGAAAGAAAGAAAGAAAGAAAGATACTACTACTACTACTACTATTATTACTGCAGAAAGATTCTGAGCTGATTCTTTATAATAATAATAATTTATTAGTTATACCCTGCCCATCTGGCTGGGTTTCCCCAGCCACTCTAGGCGGTTTCCTACAAAAGATTAAAAATACATTAAAATACATCAGTTATTAAAATCGTCCCTAAACAGGGCTGCCTTCAGATGTCTTCTAAACGTCAGATAATTGTTTATTTCCTTGACATCTGATGGGAGGGTGTTCCACAGGGCAGGTGCCACCACCGAGAAGGCCCTCTGCCTGGTTTTCTGTAACTTTGCTTCTCGCAGTGAGGGAACTGCCAGAAGGCCCTCGGATCCGGACCTCAGTGTCCGGGCAGAATGATGGGGGTTGAGACGCTCCTTCAGGTATACTGGGCCTTTGAGACCATTTAGGGCTTTCAAGGTCAGCACCAACACTTTGAATTGTGCTTGGAAACATACTGGGAGCCAATGTAGGTCTTTCAAGACCGGTGTTATGTGGTCTCGGCGGCCGCTCCCAGTCACCAGTCTAGATTTGCTTTATTCAAATCAAACCACAGAAATCTCCAGGGTGATGGCAGGGTTGGGTGAAACAGTTCAAATTCTTGAGAGCCATAAAGACTCAGTTTTTAAAAAGCTATCCCCATACGGACGAAAGACTAAACTAAAATTCCTGGTACTGGCCCAGAGGTTTTAAAGCAACCTGAATTTTCCTAGGCCGGAGAGCCCACTGTGATTGCTCTGGGGTCTAGACAACGCAGCTTAAAGCACAGACGAGAGCGCTATCATGGTTGCCCTGGGCAATGTCCTCAGCTCTGGTGATTCTCTCTGGCTGTTCTGAGAGATTCTCCTCGGGAGCATCCGACATTTTTTAAGCTTCTTTCACAAAAATAGAAGAAGAGCTTTGCTGGAAGAGAGCTAAGGCCCGTCAAGTTCAATGGGCCGTTTCCCACATTAGCCAAGCAGATGTTTTGGGACATGAGCCCAGTCGCTTTCTCTGCCTTCCCTCCCCCAGCAACTTTTACTCAGCGGTAGGGATGGGCAGATCTGCCCATTTCGGTTCCCATTGCTCATCCTTCCACTCTTATATTCAGTACATTTGCACATCAGCTTCCAAACGTGGGGTTCTTTATAGATATAAAAAAATCCTGGTGAAAATTCACCAGTAGTTTAGTGAAATTTCCCACAATGTACATGCTTTTGAATGCAATAACCCAACTGATGGGCAAATATGACCTCTCAGTGACTGAGATTAAAGAACTCCCCTAATATTCACAGAAAAATATTTTTAAACGAACCATAAGGGCAGTGGCAACTAAAAACGATCTAAACTCTATGTGCACATCCACATGCGCCCCATTGTATTTTAAACTTAGAGAGGTAAATGAACACATATCTTATTTTAATGAATTGACTTTTGCACAGCTTCGAAAAGCTTTTACAGAGCTACGACTAAATACAATAAGCTCTGCTTATAGAGATGGGAGACATAGAGGCATACCAAAAAATGAACGTGTTTGCATTAGGGGATGTTCTGAAGTAGAGGACCTTATGCATTATATCTTGCACTGTCCATTATATAATGATGCACGAAAAAGATTTTTGGTACCTATAATGACAGGGTCCCCTGGCCAGAACCCCCTTGATATGATGTTATATCTCCTTGCAGACACAGATAAGTATGTGACCTGGCGGGTAGCACTTTTTGCAACTGCTGCTAGAAAAATTAGAGCAAATTATATAGCCAAGGTATCCATTAACTGTAAAGGAGATGAATTTATTTGATCCTATCTATCTACCTCAGGCTATGCTCTATCTTTGTCACCAAACTCTGAGTATAAATTGCACACTGTATTAATTGATATTGTTTTTAACATTAGTGACCATGCGATGATTTTAGCTTATGAACTTTAATGTTTAATGTTTTTATTTGTACATTGGGGTACTTTTATAGCTTTGTTTAGAGTACGTAATGTTTTAATAATATAAATGTTTTAAGTCTTTTTTTACCAATTCACTATATTTTCTTTTAATTGTCAAATAATTCTGTGTACATTGCGGCAGCCTTTGGCTATGTGCAATAAAACTGACTGAGACTGAGAATGCAATTTGGCCCAAGATGCAAAATTCAGAGAAGTGCGAAATTTTGAAGGCTGGTGTTTATGGACTGGCTGCATGCAGAGAAACGGTGGAAGGGCACCAGCTGGAGATCCCTCAAGGGAACCCCCAGGGCAAGAAGGGTTGGGGAGTGGTGGTGGGGTGACGATGAGAGGGAGAAGAGGGAGCAGACTGGGTGGTGGAGGTGTCAGAAACTGGAGAGGCAACAAGGTTTAGTGAGCAGGAAGAGTCTGTGGCATAGCTGTCAACTTACAGATTTGAAAATAAGGGACCAGCAGCCTTGAAAATAAGGGACCAGCAGCCAAAATAAGGGATTTTAGTCAACCAGTTAAAAGGGACCAGATAATGTTGGAGAGCAGCGCCGGTTTTTAGCCCTTCGCTTCCAGAGGTTGCTGCTCAAGACACCAGCCGATGAAACACTGCAATTAAATAACTACAAGCAGCAACCGCTTTTCGCGCAAAACGAAGTCCAAGCTACGAAGATGCTGCTGCAGTTCTGTATCTTTTCTCTCGTGCTCCATCTGCAGCGCTCAGTTCCATCAGGCAGGGCGGGAGGAAGGGGGGGGAATAGCACCCGAAGTAAACCCGCAGATCAGACCATCTATGCTAGTCTACCACTACAAATCTATGGGAGAAGCGCTTGTGGTCCTTCCCTTGCAGCCCTTGGCACACCTGCCTGCGCCTCCGCCTCCGCCTCCGCCTCCTCTCTCTGAACTGCTTTCTCTATGGTTGCCCTCGCTCTCCTCTCAAGGCTCCTCATCAATTCATAGGCCACGCCAGGCTGCCCATCTCATCTGGGTCCTTCGGCGGCACAGCCGCAGTACGGCCTATCGGGAGCGGGCGCGGCGGTGACGGGCAGAGGGGAGGCCCCAGGCAGAGATGCCCAGTTCGGCGGCCACAAGGAGGATGGTGGCGGAAGGGCCCGAGGCTCCCGCCAGTCCCAGCGGGGAGGGGACAAGACGACAGAGTCTCAGATTGCTTGGGAAGGACTTGGGGGAGGAGGAGATTTAGGGAGCTGTGGGAAGGCGGGGACCTTCAGGCCTCGCAACTGCCTCGTTGGGGCAAGATCTACTGGGAAGAGTTGCTGTGCTCACTAGGCCTGGCCTCCTGAGCTGTTTCGTTTCTTCAAATAAAAAGTTCACTGAAGCCGTGTGAGTTGTTGCTGACCTGTTCCTGGCACCTGCTCTTGTCAGGTTCTGCGCTTCGGTTCACATAGCATTTTGGAAAGTGCGAATCTCACGGGCTCGCTTTTAAATGCAAACTTTATTGAATTGCTCCCCAACCCTCTTCAAAGGCATCGTGTCTCTGATCCAGGAGGTTACACAGAGCCGTCATGACTAGGGAGGGGTGAATCGGTCCATTCTGGTTCTCTCCGTTTCTCATTTTCACAAACTTAAATTTGGTTTTCCACATTTCTGCAGCAATGTGCGAATTTTCTCTTAAGAAAGCACCCTCCTGAAAGCTCTCGAACGTGTTCATGTGAATTCCTCCTAATGCCATTTTGTCTGCAGATTTAACTTTTTAACATTTTTGCCCCAGATTTCTCTTAACCAGAGTACCTTTTCATTCCCGGTCTGTGGTGAGATTTTCATGGTGCTGAATTCTCAAACTTTCTACCCACGGGATAGAGGCTGAGCTCCACCAGTCACAAAATGGCGGTGCAGGGGCAGAGCCACTCACAAAATGGTGGCAAGCGAGGACAGAGTTTGGCAGAACCCAATATCAATTGCTGACATTGTTTTCTACTGATATCTGACCCATCTCTGGAAACCACCACGCTCTTTCCCACAGCATTTCCCCTGTGGCAAGGAGTTCCGCAGCTCAGCTTTCCTTGAAACATGTGTAGACATTTGCTCCGGGGATGTTATGACTCAGCCTCCCCGTTTTAGGCAATATTTGCTGATCCAGAGATTCTAAACAGAGATGGCTTTTTCTTTGATAGATTTCCCTTTCCACCCCCACTGGCCTCTCAAAGTCTTTTTACTTCTTTCCTCTCCTTTCCTGCTTTCACGCTTGATTTGTACCCTATTCTCCACTCCCCAAACTGCCACTTCCTTTGACCCCTCGGTCATTTCTTCCTCCTGCAACAGCTTCCTTCTCTTATCTTCCCCCTTTTTGATCTCAGGTGGTTAGTTTGTTTTTTTTATACAGTGGTACCTCGCAAGACGAATGCCTCGCAAGATGGAAAACTCGCTAGACGAAAGGGTTTTTTGCTTTTTGAGCTGCTTCGCAAGACGATTTTCCCTATGGGCTTGCTTCGCAAGACGGAAACGTCTTGCAAGTTTGTTTCCTTTTTCTTAACACCGTTAACACAGTTGCGACTTCACTTCGAGGAGCAACTCATAGCACGCGGTGTGGTAGCCTTTTTTGAGGTTTTTGAAGACTTTGGTGATTTTTGAAGCTTTTCCAAAACTTTCCCGACACCGTGCTTCGCAAGACGAAAAAAATCGCAAGACGGCAAAACTCGCGGAACGAATTAATTTCGTCTTGCGAGGCACCACTGTACGATATCTTTATTGTCATTCTCCCATGCAGAACATTCCTCCTCTTATTCCTCTTATTCCTCCTCTTCCTAATATATCCATCTTTTATCTCCTCTCCTGATTCCCTTCAATGCCTCCCCTGGCCCGTTCTCATTAGAGGGAGAGAGATCTACCTGCCCCTTGAGCATCTCTGTCTCCCAGCCATTTTTACTCAGCAAACCACCTTTGGGAGTTGGTGGTACTGGTCAAATGAAGAGGCTGTTGCGGTGAAATGAAAATGAGCGGTTAGGGGGGAAAGAGGGAGCAAACAGGGAGGAGGAGGCGTGGGAAGCGGAAGAAATAATAGGGTTCAGTGAGTGGGAAGAGGCTGTGGCAATGCGCTCTATGTGGGGCTACCTTTGAAGGTGACCCGGAAACTACAACCAAGCCAGAATGCGGCAGCTAGACTGGTGACTGGGAGTGGTCACCAAGACCATATAACACCGGTCCTGAGAGACTTGCATTGGCTCCCAGTACGTTTCTGAGCACAATTCAAAGTGTTGGTGATGACCTTGAAAGCCCTAAATGGCCTCGGCCCAGTATACCTGAAGAAGCGTCTCCACCCCCATCGTTCAGCCCAAACACGGAGGTCCAGCTCCGAGGGCCTTCTAGTGGTTCCCTCACTGCGAGAAGCGAAGTTACAGGGAACCAGGCAGAAGGCCTTTTTGGTAGTAGTAGTAATGATAATAACTAATAATAATAATAATAATAATAATTTATTTGTACTCCGCCCATCTGGCTGGGTTTCCCCAGCCACTCTGGGTGGCTTCCAACAAAGATTAAAAATACATTAAAATGTCACACATTAAAAACTTCCCTGAACAGGGCTGCCTTCAGATGTCTTCTGAATGTCAGGTAGTTGTTTATTTCCTTGACATCTGATGGGAGGGTATTCCACCGGGTGGGCGTCACTACCAAGAAGGCCCTCTGCCTGGTGGTCTATGCCCTCTATGCTCGACTCCGGCTCCTGAGAACTAGGGAATAGGAGTGTTTGGGGCACTGTGGCACACATATAAGGGGCCCAGTGCCCACGAGAGCTGTAGGGTTAGAAAAGCACCCCCAACATGATCAAGCGGGTGGGGTGACTTCCCGATGAAGAACGGTTGCAGCATTTGGGACCTTTCAGTTTAGCGAAAAGGCAAGGAAATGGAGACAGGATAGATGTTCATAAAATTGCGTGTGGTGGGGAGAAAGTGGGCAGACTAAGGTTTTTCGCCCTCTCTTCGTGACACCAGAACTTTTGGATTGGTGATGAAGCTGAATGTTGGAGAATACAGGACAGATAAAAGGAAAGACTTCTTCGTGGTTAGACTGTGGAACTCCCTGCCACAGGGAAGGCCACCAACTTGGAAGGCTTTAAGAGAGGACAAGTTCATGGAGGAGAGGGCTATCGATGGCTGCCAGGCACAATGGCAGTGTTCTGCTGACACAGTTGGAGGCAGCGATACTTTTGAATACCAGTTCAGGGCCTGATCCTGCAGGGCTATTCTTACACTGCTGTAGGTGGTTTAATAAGATTGCTGATCTGCAAGTCAGGTGCACACACGACCTGGAAACTCTGACCTGAGGTCGCCGTCGCCTTGGCTTCAGAGTATCTCCTCTGCTGGGTTGACTCTCTGTTTCCTCTGACTTAACTCAGCTTGCGGCTTGCCTGCGTGGGTCCGCATCGCCCTTGTGCACTTATGCACAATATTGCAGTGCAGGCAGCATTTCCTGCAACAAGCGGTTCAGCCATCAGGCATTCAGAGGGTGATTCACAGCTTCCCCTCCTCTTTTGCAAATGAAAACCGGCCTTTCGACTTCATCTTGGGGCCTCGTCTATCTCCAGGGAAATGTTTACAGAAGGAAGAAATGAGGACAGAAGCGGGGAAAGGTTACAGGGGTGAAGAAACTGCACTCTGCATATGGTCAGAGACATACCGTATTTTTTGCTCTATAAGACTCACTTTTTCCTCCTAAAAAGTAAGGGGAAATGTGTGTGCGTCTTATGGAGCGAATGCAGGCTGCGCAGCTATCCCAGAAGCCAGAACAGCAAGAGGGATTGCTGCTTTCACTGTGCAGCGATCCCTCTTGCTGTTCTGGCTTCTGAGATTCAGAATATATTTTTTTCTTGTTTTCCTCCTCCAAAAACTAGGTGCGTCTTGTGGTCTGGTGCGTCCTATAGAGTGAAAAATACGGTATTTTTCTGAGAGCAGGCAAGCTCCCAGATAATGCTGCCGCAGATAATGAACCTACCAGTGAACTGTTTTCTCTCAAATGATCCTGTCGGTCCATTGTAATCTTCTGAGGAGGCTTACCTCCATGTCCTCCAGCTGCAGAAAACTTTGGCCCTCCAGCTGTTGCTGAACTACAACTCCCATCTTTCCTGGCCACTAGGCATGCTTCCTGGAGCTGCTGGGAGTTGTAGTCAAAAAGATCTGGAGGGTGCTAGATTGGCAAAGGCCGATCTAAGCTGCATTGGGCTGGGCCCTTCCTGCCAGGGGACGCCCATTGCACCAACTTCCCCATGCCTTTCCTACGCCACGCAAAGCGATTCATTTTCTAGCAGAAGTTCAGCCTGCCCAGCTGTTAATTCTAAATAAATTTTAATCGGGAGGTTAAACGTTTTATCTGCTGTTTCCTTTCTCCCTCTCTCTCATATTGCTTTTTGTTTTCCTTATTCGTCTTTGTCTTTTATATTTTATCTTCCTTTTTAACGATTATTGGATTGCAAAATGGCTTAGGCATTTCTTTAAGTGGAGAATGGGAGATAAAAACACTTTAAGCCAATTAGCAAGTAATGCCATATCATTTACGTTTTTTAAAAAAATAATAATACGGGAAACTTTTTATTTGTTTGTTGATATTGGCCGTGAGCTTCCAGAATCTTCTGGCTGGCTGGCTGGCTGGCAGCAGCCTCTGCGTGGGCCTCTGGTCTGATTCAGATGGGGAAATATTGAAAAGAGGTTGGGGGGAGGCTGCTGTTCATTTGGTAGGGTATCTGCTTGGCCTATGGAAGGTCCCAGGTTCAGTGCCCAGCATCTCTAGGTCAGTCTTTGAAAGACTCCTGCTGGAAATCCTGGCGAGTCCCTGCCAAACAGTGTAAACACTGAGCTGGCTGGAGCAATAATACTGAGCTTGCCAAAGCAATTTTTGTTGTTGTTTAGTCGTTTAGTCGTGTCCGACTCTTCGTGACTCCCTGAACCAGAGCACGCCAGGCACTCCTGTCTTCCACTGCCTCCCACAGTTTGGTCAAACTTATGCTGGTAGCTTCGAGAACACCGTCCAGCCATCTCGTCCTCTGTCGTCTCCTTCTCCTTGTGCCCTCCATCTTTCCCAGCATCAGGGTCTTTTCCAGGGAGTCTTCTCTTCTCATGAGGTGGCCAAAGTCTTGGAGCCTCAGCTTCAGGATCTGTCCTTCCAGTGAGCACTCAGGGCTGATTTCCTTCAGAATGGAGAGGTTTGATCTTCTTGCAGTCCATGGGACTCTCAAGAGTCTCCTCCAGCACCAGAATTCAAAAGCATCCATTCTTCGGCGATCAGCCTTCTTTATGGTCCAGCTCTCACTTCCATACATCACTACTGGGAAAACCATGGCTTTAACTATATGGACCTTTGTTGGCAAGGTGATGTCTCTGCTTTTTAAGATGCTGTCTAGGTCTGCCATCGCCTTTCTCCCAAGGAGCAGGCGTCTTTTAATTTCGTGACTGCTGTCACCATCCGCAGTGATCGCCAAAGCAATAATACTGAGCTTGCCAAAGCAATAATACTGAGCTAGCTGGAGCAATAATACTGAGCTAGCCGGAGCAATAATACTGAGGAAAGACTCCTGCCGGAAATCCTGGAGAGTCTCTGCCAAACAGTGTAAATACTGAGCTAGCTGGAGCAATAATACTGAGCTAACTACAGCAATAATACAGAGCTAACTACAGTGGTACCTCGGGTTACAAACTTAATTCATTCTGGAAGTCCGTTCTTAACCCGAAGATTCTTAACCCGAGGCACGCATTCCCTACACAGGCCCTCTGCGGCCCCGGAAGCGGATTGCGTTCGTATCTCAGGGCAAAGTTTGCAACCTGGAACACTGCTTCTGCGTTTGTGGAGTTCGTAACCCGAAGTGTTCATAAGCAGGACTGTTTGTAACCCGAGGTACCACTCTACAGCCATACTGCTCAGCTAGCTGGAGCAATAATACTGAGCTAGCTGGAACAGTTACTGGACTCAGCATAAGGTGTCTACCTATGTTCCTAAGTAAAGGTAAAGGGACCCCTGACCATTAGGTCCAGTCGTGGCCGACTCTGAGGTTGCGGCGCTCATCTCGCTTTATTGGCCGAGGGAGCCGGTGTACAGCTTCCGGGTCATGTGGCCAGCATGACGAAGCCGCTTCTGGCGAACCAGAGCAGCGCACGGAAACACCCTTTACCTTCCCGCCGGAGTGGTACCTATTTATCTACTTGCACTTTGATGTGCTTTCAAACTGCTAGGTTGGCAGGAGCAGGGACCGAGCAACGGGAGCTCACCCCGTTGTGGGGATTCAAACCTCTGACCTTCTGATCGGCAAGTCCTAGGCTCAGTGGTTTAACCCACAGCGCCACCCAAGTCCCATGTTCCTAAGTAGATCTGGGGGGAAAACCCATCCGTAACCTTGGAGAGTCACTACCAGTCCCTGTAGACAACACTGAGCTAGTTGGACAAATACTCTGACTCAGTAGAAGTCTTTCTGAGGGCCGAGGTAGACAGGATGACTTTATTTCACCATGCATGGTTCAAAAATAAAGTAATATACCAGGCGTCTGGGGTAGGGCAGGCAGACACCAAGCTATATTGGAATTGTGGCGGAGGAGGAGCAGGTCTTTAACTCTTTGCCCCCTGCTGCAGTGCTGGCGAAAAAGGGTCTTCTTCTCCATTTCTGGAAATGGAAAGACAGCTCACTTTGGCTCACTCATGCGCCCAAGCATGGGGGATAGGTTCCATAATGGAGAAAGAGATCTGTTGTGATCAAATTATATGCCCCAAGCCCAGGACAGCCACGGAGCATGTCGACAACACTGAGTGGCCAGAGGTCTGACAGGGGTACCCAAACTTCTTGGGCCTGAGGCTGGCACAGGTGGAAATGTAAGAAAATGTCATAGGCGCTGCAAAATACCCATTTCACAGAAGAAAAACTGACGCTGCACAGATTCTCCCGGGAAACAGGAAAAACACCTCCCCACTGCCACCCTGAAAAAACAGTACACTTGGAGACTGTCATTATTGGCTGGTGAGACGCAATCACATACTAGCAAATTCAGGTTCTCAGGCTCAGTGAACATTCATCCTCATTATAGTGCAAATTTCTCCTAATATATATATTTTTATGTGCAATTTCCATTAATACACACCCTTTCCCTTTTTCCTTTTGCAAAGAAGCTTGCCCTCTTATGCTGCAATTGTGTATAATTTTTTTTTTACTAACATAAGCACACATTGCCTGTGTATCTCTCTGCACGTTACTTGCCTAGAGAACTGCATTGCAAAATTTGGACAGGTGCAGATTTCCAAGGACGGATGTGTTTGCATTTGCACCTTGCTTCTGAAAGCGCAGGATTGTGCCTGCTCTGTCACACTAACCTCGGAATTCGAGAATTGAGTTTGGGGGCTCTTAAGTGGGGTGAGCTCCCATTGCTGGGTCCCTGCTCCTGCCAACCTAGCAGTTCCAAAGCACGTCAAAGTGCAAGTAGATAAATAGGTACCGCTCTGGCGGGAAGGTAAGCGGCATTTCTGTGTGCTGCTCTGGTTTCTCCAGAAGCGGCTTAGTCCTGCTGGCGACATGACTTGGAAGCTGTATGCCGGCTCCCTCGGCCAATAAAGCGAGATGAGCGCCACAACCCCAGAGTTGGCCACGACAGGACCTAATGGTCAGGGGTCCCTTTACCTTTAAGGGACACGGGTGGCACTGTGGGTTAAACCACAGAGCCTAGGGCTTGCCGATCAGAAAGTCGGCGGTTCGAATCCCCACGACGGGGTGAGCTCCCATTGCTCGGTCCCTGCTTCTGCCAACCTAGCAGCTCAAAAGCACGTCAAAGTGCAAGTAGATAAATAGGTACCACTCTGACGGGAAGGTAAGCGGTGTTTGCATGTGCTGCTCTGGTTCTCCAGAAGCGGCTTAGTCATGCTGGCCACATGACCCAGAAGCTGTACGCCGGCTCCCTCGGCCAATAAAGCGAGATGAGCGCCGCAACCCCAGAGTCAGCCACAACTGGACCTAATGGTCAGGGGTCCCTTTACCTTTACCTAAGTGCAAACTGAACCTTGAGTTTCTCCTGAATTCCTGTCTGGAAGCAACCAGAGACGAGAAAGCGGACCGCCCCAGCCAAAACAATAGCCGCATCCACCCCCACCCACTCCTCTGAATGTACGACCTCCAAGCAAACGACCCTCTCTTTAAAATTAATTTTAAAAAAAGTCATTGGAGTGGTCCTGGCAGATGCCATCTGTAAGCACCTCGGGGACCCCAGAATTTGGAATAAGACAGCTTCCTCTGCTCCTAGCACCTGTGGCTTAGAAAGCACAGCTCCTGGACTAGCAGCATGTTTCACACCTACTTGTAGGTATATCTGTTTGCCTAACCCTTGCTAGGAGGCCTGCAGAGACACACCCGAGGGGGAAAGATAACAGGAGCCGACTCTTGCCGCCACCTTTGGTCAGCCCACGGATCCGGATTCGCAGCCAGTTGCCCGAGGAGCCCCAGCAAATTCAGCTGCCTGGCACCCCCCTCTCTCTCTCCTTGCCCACCCCGATCTCGTCCTTTATTTCAGAAAGGCAAGTTGTGTTCTGGAAATTCCACCAACTGAGGCACAAACAGCAAGCTGGCTGCAACACCCATCCTGCTCTCTTGGTGCCCCAGGAGAAACCCAGATGTTTTTGCTGTGTCTCGTGACACACATAACTCCCTGTTCTGAGTAGCCTACCAGAGTCTCCTCCTTTCTTTCAGCTTTCCCTAACTTGGTGCGCCTTGATACTACGACTCCCAGCAGGCCCAGGAGGTGGAGGTGGAATGAGAGAGGGGAGAAACATGTTGTGGTGGTGATAACACCAAGCTTGCAGGTTTGGGCCCCGCTGTATTCCAGGGGGTTGGACTAAATGATCCTTAGAGTCCCATCCAACTCTCCAATTGAGTGATTCTATGTATGTCGCGAAGAATTGATGCTTTTGAATTATGGTGCTGGAGGAGACTCTTGAGAGTCCCATGGACAGCAAGAAGATCAAACCTCTCCATTCTGAAGGAAATCAGCCCTGAGTGCTCACTGGAAGGACAGATCCTGAAGCTGAGGCTCCAATACTTTGGCCACCTCCTGAGAAGAGAAGACTCCCTGGAAAAGACCCTGATGTTGGGAAAGATGGAGGGCACAGGGAGAAGGGGACGACAGAGGACGAGCTGATTGGACAGTGTTCTCGAAGCTACCAGCATGAGTTTTTACCAAACTGTGGGAGACAGTGGAAGACAGGAGTGCCTGGCGTGCTCTGGTCCAGGGGGTCACGAAGAGTCGGACACGACTAAACAACAACAACATGTATGTCACCTTGAGCCCCTTGAAGCGAGAGGTGGGCTATAAGTGTAAATCGGTGGAAGTGGGATTTATCACTCCCTGGGGTGGGGTTACCTGAGGGGAGCTGCTGAGCTGTGAATGACTATCAGGCTTCAGAAATCTGGTATCACTGGATCAAGGTCATCAGTTGTTGAATTACTTCAACTGGTTTTAATTGGATGTTGAACAAACGGCCCTTTCAAATTTCATTGCATTCTTATCTTCCTTAGTAAGGTAAAGGGACCCCTGACCATTAGGTCCAGTCATGGCCGACTCTGGGGTTGCAGCCCTCATCTCGCTTTACAGGCCGAGGGAGCCGGCGTACAGCTTCTGGGTCATGTGGCCAGCATGACTAAGCCGCTTCTTGCGAACCAGAGCAGCGCACGGAAACGCCGTTTACCTTCCTGCTGGAGTGGTACCTATTTATCTACTTGCACTTTGACGTGCTTTCGAACTGCTAGGTTGGCAGGAGCAGGGACCGAGCAACTGGAGCTTCGAACCGCCGACCTTCTGATTGGTAAACCCTAGGCTCTGTGGTTTAACCCACAGCGCCACCCGCGTCCCTTAGTGGGGGCCTGCAAATCTCTATTCTGAAGAATGTTTTTTTATAAAGTAGGGGGCACCGAGGATGAGTTTATGGAGCCAAGAGAGCAGTGGCCCCAAAATTTTCTGGAATCACTAATGTAAATAATAATGATTAATGTCTTAGGGTAGGGAACTAGGTCACAAAAAAGCAACAGACCCTGGGAAGGATGTGGTCTGAGAGTTCACAGTATCTCTCCTTGCCCACCCTCCCCTGCTGGTCCTGAAACCATAAAATTCGATAGCTCAACTGATGCTTGATGATGGGGCTGCTGGAAATTGCAATCCACATCTGGAGGGCCACAGGCTTGGCAAAGGTTGAAGCAGCACTAGGCCCACGGATCCTGGCCTGCTGCACCTCTCCGGTGTTATCAGATAAAGGTCCCTATCCTCCAGCGGGGTGCGCTCCCGCCGTTGGTCCCAGCGCCTGCCAACCTAGCAGTTCAAAAGCACCTTCGGGTGCAAGTAGATAAATAGGGACCGCTTACCAGTGGGAAGGTAAACGGCGTTCCGTGTGCTGCGCTGGCTCGCCAGATGCAGCTTTGTCACGCTGGCCACGTGACCCGGAAGTGTCTCCAGACAGCGCTGGCCCCCGGCCTATAGAGTGAGATGAGCGCACAACCCTAGAGTCTGGCAAGACTGGCCCGTACGGGCAGGGGTACCTTTACCTTTACCCTCCAGCATTTCTCCGGTGAAATAGGGATGTCCTAAGGGAAAGCGAAGGGATACGGGTGGCGCTGTGGGTTAAACCACAGAGCCTAGGACTTGCCAATCAGAAGGTCGGCGGTTC
Organism: Podarcis muralis; assembly: GCF_004329235.1. Classification (NCBI taxonomy): domain Eukaryota; kingdom Metazoa; phylum Chordata; class Lepidosauria; order Squamata; family Lacertidae; genus Podarcis; species Podarcis muralis. The sequence goes on from NC_041319.1 coordinate 8,132,200, forward strand.
GAATCCCCGTGACGGGGTGAGCTCCCATTGCTCGGTCCCAGCTCCTGCCAAGCTAGCAGTTCAAAAGCACGTCAAAGTGCAAGTAGATCAATAGGTACTGCTCCGGCGGGAAGGTAAACGGCGTTTCCGTGCGCTGCTCTGGTTTGCCAGAAGCGGCTTAGTCATGCTGGCCACATGACCTGGAAGCTGTACGCCAGCTCCCTCGGCCAGTAAAGCGAGATGAGCACTGCAATCCCAGAGTCGGCCACGACTGGACCTAATGGTAAGGGATCCCTTTACCTTTACCTTTAAGGAAAAGTGGGGCATTCCAGGAACAAATCAGAAACCAGGACGGCTTCTGTGCTGGAAAATAGGGACACTTGGAGGCTGTGAAAGTTTCTTTTCGCTGGGAGTTTTTCTAAAACTAAGATACAATATTGGTAAATTGCGTGAGCTCTCTCAACTCCCGGGCCAGGCATCCTGGAAGAGGTTGGCAACCTCAGGCGGAAACTGCAGATAGACTCGCCTCGACTTGGCTGCCTCAGGGGCAGGATGTGGGGCAGCTGAGGAGATGCAGGAAATCGACAGCACCTCAGGGAGTCTGGCGGTTTTCCATGCCAATTCCGGTCGTGCCAATTTGCTCACTTCTGCAGTGTGGGCGGGTTGCGAGGCGGCGGGGCGAGAGCTTCGAGGCGGGGTTTTGGCACGGATGTGGCTGGCAAACCCAAAGGTTTTGGAGGGGCGGAGGCAACACTTGTTCTAGGAAGGCTCCATAGCTGTGGGGAAGGGGAGAAGGAGGGCTTGGGGAAGTAAGTGGGTCTAGCAAATAGGGCAAATGCCTCAGAGTCTCATAATAATAATAATTTATAATTTATTACTTATACCCCGCCCATCTGGCTGGGTTTCCCCAGCCACTATGGGCGGCTTCCAACAAAACACTAAAATACAATAACCTATTAAACATTAAAAGCTTCCCTAAACAGGGCTGCCTTCAGATGTCTTCTAAAAGTTTGGTAGTTATTTTTTTCTTTGACATCTGGTGGGAGGGCGTTCCACAGGGCGGGAGCCACTACCGAGAAGGCCCTCTGCTTGGTTCCTCGTAACTTGGCTTCTCACAGCGAGGGAACCGCCAGAAGGCCCTTAGCGCTGGACCTCAGTGTCCAGGCAGAACGATGGGGGTGGAGACGCTCCTTCAGGTATACTGGGCTGAGGCTGTTTAGGGCTTTAAAGGTCAGCACCAACACTTTGAATTGTGCTTGGAAACATTTGTTGTTGTTGTTTAGTCGTTTAGTCGTGTCCGACTCTTCGTGACCCCATGGACCAGAGCACGCCAGGCACCTCTGTCCTCCACTACTTCCCGCAGTTTGGTCAAACTCATGCTGGTAACCTCGAAAACACTATCCAACCATCTCGTCCTCTGTCGCCCCCTTCTCCTTGTGCCCTCCATCTTTCCCAACATCAGGGTCTTTTCCAGGGAGTCTTCTCTTCTCATGAGGTGGGCCAAAGTACTGGAGCCTCAGCTTCACGATCTGTCCTTCCAGTGAGCACTCAGGGCTGATTTCCTTAAGAATGGATGCGTTTGATCTTCTTGCAGTCCATGGGACTCTCAAGAGTCTTCTCCAGCACCATAATTCAAAAGCATCAATTCTTCGGCGATCAGCCTTCTTTATGGTCCAGCTCTCACTTCCATACATCACTACTGGGAAAACCATGGCTTTAACTATACGGACCTTTGTTGGGCAAGGTGACGTCTCTACTTCTCAAGATGCTGTCTAGCCTGTCATTGCCCTTCTCCCCAAGAAGCAGGCGTCTTTTAATTTCGTGGCTGCTGTCACCATCTGCAGTGATCATGGAGCCCAAGAAAGTAAAATCTCTCACTGCCTCCATTTCTTCCCCTTCTATTTGCCAGGAGGTGATGGGACCAGCATACTGGGAGCCAATGCAGGTCTCTCAGTGACCGGTGTTTATATGGTCTCGGCGGCCCGCTCCCAGTCACCAGTCTAGCTGCCGCATTCTGGATTAGTTGTAGTTTCCGGGTCACCTTCAAAGGTAGCCCCACATGGAGCGCATTGCAGTAGTCCAAGCGAGAGATAACCAGAGCATGCACCACTCTGGCGAGGCAGTCCACAGACAGGTAGGGTCTCAAGCCTGCGTACCAGATGGAGCTGATAGACACAGTGCCCTGGACACAGAATTGACCTGTGCCTCCATGGACAGCTGTGAGTCCAAAATGACTCCCAGGCTGCACACCTGGTCCTTCAGGGGCACAGTTACCCCATTCAGGACCAGGGAGTCCTCCACACACCCCACGCCCCGTTCCCCCCAAAAACCAGTAACTTCTGTCTTGTTCAGGATTCAGCCTCAATCTGTTAGCTACCATCCATCCTGAGCTAAAACAATTCAAAACTGCCCATGCTGAGAGTACTTCTTGTTTTTGGTTTTTCTAAAAAATTTGTGTTGGCATACAAGGAATGCGGAAGCAATTGCAAAGCATAACCTAGGAATAGAAGGGGGAAGAGAAAGGAACAGACTCCCTCAGGAGGTGGTGAGCTCTCCTTCCTCGGAGGTTTTTAAGCAGAAGTTGGACAGCCATCTGTCAGGGATGCTTTAGCTAAGATTCCTGCCTTGCAGGGGGTTGGACTAAATAATAATAATAATAATAATTTATTATTTATACCCCACCCACTCTGGGCGGCTTACAACAAAATATTAAAATACAGTAAAGGTAAAGGTAAAAGGACCCCTGACCATTCGGTCCAGTCGTGGCCGACTCTGGGGTTGAGGTGCTCATCTCGCTTTATTGGCCAAGCCAGCCGGCATACAGCTTCCAGGTCATGTGGCCAGCATGACTAAGCCGCTTCTGGCAAACCAGAGCCAGCGCACGGAAACGCCATTTACCTTCCCACCAGAGTGGTACCTATTTATCTACTTGCACTGGTGTGCTTTCGAACTGCTAGGTTGGCAGGAGCAGGGACCAAGCAACGGGAGCTCACCCCGTCACGGGGATTCGAACCGCCGACCTTCTGATCAGCAAGTCCTAGGCTCTGTGGTTTAACCCACAGCGCCGCCCGCGTTCCTTTAAAATACAGTAATGTAGTTTAAATTATGTCATGGCATCATGACATTTAGCATTGGGTCCCTTCCAGATCTACAATTTTATGATTCTTACTCTTAACCCATATATTGAAACATATATATATATATATATATGCTTTCGTAGATTATATATATATAATGAGCTAAAGAAGATCTTTAGATATACGTTTTGGAAAAAGCCAGAGGCATTCTTGTTAGGAATGGTAGGAGAAGATATAGTTAAAATGATAAGAAACTGTTTTTATATGCAACAACAGCGGCGAGGTTACTGCTAGCCTAGGTTTGGAAACAGCAGCAATTACCAACCGTAGAAGAATGGCGACAGAAGGTAATGGAATATGCAGAAATAGCCAAACTAACAGGGAAAATTCAACAACAGGGTGAGGAAACATTTCAAAAAGAATGGGGGGAAATTATGTTGTATATAGGAAAGATAAGATGAAATAGTGAAACCAGTAGAATTGGAAACAAAACCTCATAACGGGAAAGATTAAGAAAAGTGAAGGATAATGAAAATAATAAGAAACAAAATGTATAAGGAAACTATTGTAACTAACAGTATCATAGAATCATAGAATCCTAGAGTTGGAAGAGACCACAAGGGCCATCGAGTCCAACCCCCTGCCAAGCAGGAAACACCATCAGAGCACTCCTGACATATGGTTGTCAAGCCTCTGCCTTAAAGACCTCCAAAGGAGGAGACTCCACCACACTCCTTGGCAGCAAATTCCACTGTCGAACAGCTCTTACTGTCAGGAAGTTCTTCCTAATGTTTAGGTGGAATCTTCTTTCTTGTAGTTTGGATCCATTGCTCCGTGTCCGCTTCTCTGGAGCAGCAGAAAACAGCCTTTCTCCCTCCTCTATGTGACATCCTTTTATATATTTGAACATGGCTATCATATCACCCCTTAACCTCCTCTTCTCCAGGCTAAACATGCCCAGCTCCCTTAGCCGTTCCTCATAAGGCATCATTTCCAGGCCTTTGACCATTTTGGTTGCCCTCCTCTGGACACGTTCCAGTTTGTCAGTGTCCTTCTTGAACTGTGGTGCCCAGAACTGGACACAGTACTCCAGGTGAGGTCTGACCAGAGCAGAATACAGTGGCACTATTACTTCCCTTGATCTAGATCAGTGTTTCCCAAACGTTTTTGGACAACGGCACACCTGTTTACCGGAAAAAATCTCGCGGCACACCACCATTAAAGCCCCGCCCCCGTGACGTCAGCGCGCAGCGTCACGCCGGGAGGGACGCACAAAAGTCAAAGTTTTTTCCCTCCCCGCGAAGCAATGAAAGAGGGCGCCTCAACACCGGGAGGTGGGCAGGGAGCGGGGGGAGCGGCCAGACGGGCTCCGCTGGGGGACTTTCGGCTGCCGAGGCGGGGAAGGGGCGGCTGCAGCGGACCCGGAAGTGGTTGCGCCCATCGGGGGCGGTGGGAGCGCGCCGTGCGGGTTGGTGGTGGGGGGAAGGAGAGGAAGAGGAGGGGGCGGCGGCGGCGGCCGGAGGCTGGACGGATCCGCGCAGGGACGGCGCGCGAGCCGGGAGGAGGCGCGAAGAAGGAGGCAAGGCGAGAGCAGCGCGGCTCGGGATGCATTCGGACTGCCGGCTGCTGCGCCCGAGACGCGGGGTATGGTGAGCAGCCCGGAGCGCCCGCTCCCCCGGGGGACCCGGCCGGCGCTGGCCTCCCTCCTCCTCCTCCCTCCTGT